>MJUU01051281.1:4266-22679 GCA_002080025.1 Modiolus philippinarum | reverse complement strand
TCAACATCATCGAGGGATATTACTGGGAAAAGACTAGTAAGGTGTTTTGTGATTATATACAGAAATTCTTTCAGACCAAGAAAACAAGTCAAAAAGGAAGTGTTCAATACACCCTGGTAAAGTTAGTAATGAATGGTATTTACGGAAAGACCAATATTTAATCATACTCAAGCCATAGAAGATGTTGATGATTTTTGGAGATTTGACCATAAATATATAATTACAGATCTAGAACTAATTTCATCCACTTGGTATGTTTCTGGTTACTTAAGATCAGAGATTGACTCGGTTGGTAAGATCAGTAAGCCTTCACATTTTGGTGCTTTTGTTCTGGCTTATAGCCACAAGATTATGTATGATCATATGACTAGATTGAACCCGGAAAACAAAACAGAGTTAGACTTTTATTATACTGACACTGATAGTCTTCATGTGCCCGGTGAGCAAACAAAACTAATACCTAATTATAATGGTAATAACTTAGGTGATTTAGCTAACGACTATAAGAAAGACGCCAAGATAATTAAGGCGGTTTATATTGCGCCTAAGTTATATATGACTATAACGATAGATACAGACAATGTAATTAGTGTTAAGACAAAGGGAAAAGGGCTAAATAAAACTAAGTTAACACAAGAAGACTTTAACAAGATGTTAAAGGGCGAAGAAGTGAAAAACACAAGAGAATTTAGTATGAAAAGGGTAAATCTAAAGAACAAAGTATTGATCATTTCAGTATTCTTCACCTCACAAACTTTGATTGATGTGCAAATAAAAACGAATACAAGGGAAGAATTTTCTTGGATAAGAATAAATCTGTCCCTATAGGAAGCTGCCGCATAAATTCATGACGTATGAGGCTTATGTGCTTTGTCTAGCGGGCTGTAGACAGTCCACATAAATCCATGACAGATATACAATGTGTATACGTTAAAGGTTTATGTGCTTTGTCTAGCAGGCGGTAGACAGTCCACATAAACCTCATACGTCATGAATTTATGTGCTTTGTCTAGCGGGTGGTAGACAGTCCACATAAATTCGTGACGTAAATACAATATTTAATAAATCCATAATGTATACGGTAACTTTGTCATACAACAATTGACAAAGCAGAAAAATAATAAAGATTTGTTAAATCCATGAAAAAAACACGCACAAATTCTTCCACAAGTTAATTCCGAGAAAAGTTTAATCCAGCATGGCGTGATTCTTCCGGGTTGCTATTTTTATATCCTGATTTATAAAATCAATATTAGTATTATAACTATCCATTATTATTATTTTTTTCCTCTGCCTGAAATAACATACCGTAGAAAAAAATTAGTTTATGTATGGAATTATCTAAAAAGAAATTATATCCCTTAATAGTAAACACAAATACAAAAATATATGTCGTTGTTTATCTAACGATGTACATTGTGAGAATGAATGGAAAACTACCAACAGCTTGATCTTGACGTCGTATTGATTTTTGTCGCAGTTTCACTAAGGCGTATCGAATACCTGTTAGGAGTACAAATGTTAAGAAAACGTATTTGTCATTAAAAGTAATTTGTTTTAACACGTTAAGATTGAATTTCCCGATCAAAACAATGAAATATTTTCTTCTCTGGTAAGTTAAGATACAGAAAAGAATATTTATTTCTAGTAGTTAAATCAAGCGTATTTTTTGAGACCTGAAGTTCTGAAGATATAAGTTCTCTCTCCTTTTCACTAGGAAAATTATACACTATGTAGAAATTACAATTTAAACGACAGTCTTTAGGTATCCGAAAATAAGACTGACTCAAATAAATTATGCTCATTTTCTTGTGCCTTCCGCCTGTAAAGTATTTTACAATAGAAGATTGATCTTGTTGTGAACAAATATAGTCGTCAAAAATTACGATTTTTTGTTTGTCACCGGTACTTCCGTCAGATACTTCGTCCTCGCAGTCGATGTCTTCAACTTTACCATTAGATAGTTGTAATAAATCTTCCAGAGACACACCTAGTTTTTCCGCTATTTCCTCGAATCTTCGAATTAGTTCCTTATAGTAATGTTGTTCTAAGTTCTTTGCGTGAAGAATAATTTTGTCGTAATACAATAAGGGTTTAAATAAAAGGTGCATTAGCAAATTTGTTTTGCCCGACCCGGACGGGCCCACGGCGAGTAAGCGGAAGTAATCACTCGGCATATTTTTTACTCCTTGTATTGTTTTAAAATTATTCGTATTAGACTTTTCTGAAAAATATACGGGAATCGTTGTCATTTTTTTATAACCCGAATATTTATTAGATGAAAAATTATGAGTGTATTTCAGGTAGGAGGGTGCATAACCGTTATGGCAAGTAATAATGTTTGACTTTTATAATAAAAAATCAGTTAAAAAAATGCTTGCATATGATTTGACCAATCTAAAAAATACGAAATACTTGATATTCAAGGGGAAATCGTATATTTATATTATCCTTTTAGCAATATAATCGTTATAGAGAGAGTAACTGGTGATGAGTTATCAGACTTACTGGAAATATATAGGAATCAAAAGTATAGAACCAAAGTACGTCAGTGTTATGTATAACCCGTGTTATGTAACTTATGAGATGCTTAAACCGCAAGCAACGTAAAAAATGTGAGTGAACTAAGAATCTAGCCCGTTTTACCCGTCTCAACTGTAGTGAATAACAAATCTTACATGTTTGTTTATTCTCGTTAGTCCCGTAGATAGTAGTTAACTATGGGGAAAATCTGCGGTTTTCAAAAAACGTTTTTTGAAAACCGCAGATTTTCCCCCATAGTTAACTACTCTGATCCTCACAAAACAATTTTACCCCAAACAAATCTTTGTTATCCTTCCCCACAAAAATTTTTTTTTGCTCCCTCCCAAAAAAAAATTTTAACCCCCGAAATTTTTTTTATAAAAAAAGTAAAAATTGATTTTTTTTTCGAAAAAGTGTATGTGATAAAGGGTAAGCCATGCGATAAAGGGTATACGAAAAATAGGGAATAATACATGGCAAAATCCTTATCACATGCGGTATCATCCCGAGTTACCAATATCAGCCCGAGGGCCTTTGGCCAGAGGGGTGATATTGGTCGAGGGATGATATGGCATGTGATACGGATTTTGCCATGTATTATACAGTTTATCATATATTTAAACAGAGGACTACTTAATCCCAAAAATACTGTCAAAAATTGACAAGAGAAAATGCATGTATGAAGAAAATTTCAAAATGGACGGAAAGGACTGGAGGTGGTTTGAATAAAATCTACCATGTCAAGTAAAAAGGTTTGCTAGAGTTTTTTAACTGATCCTCACAAAAAAATCATCCCCAAACAAATTTTTGTTACTCTCCGCAAATTTTTTTGACCGCACAAAAAATTTTTTTTACCCCCCCCTCAAATTTTTTTTTACCCCCAATTTTTTTTTAAAGTCAAATGAAAAAAAAAGAATTTTTGAAAAAGGGTATGATACAGGGCTAGCCATGCGATAAAGGGTGTGACGTCATAGTGTGAATACGGAATGAACTACATGCACTGTATCACATATTCAAAACGTCTGTATTTATCACTAAACATATGATAAATAGGGAAAAATACATGGCAAAATCCGTATCGCATGCCGTATCTTCCCGAGTTACCAATATCAGCACGAGGGCCTCTGGCCCGAGGGCTGATATTGGTCGAGGGATCATACGGCATGTGATGCAGATTTTGCCATGTATTATACAGTTTATCATTTATTTAAACAGAGGACTACTAATCCGAAACAAGATGTGTTTTGTGAAACACTTATGCCCCCGAGTAGAAGTAAAGAAGAAACATTTAGCAACTTTGAACAATGAATGTCCTTCCGACAAAATAATTTGTAGAAATAAATTCTTGTATCAACTGAAAAGTTTAATCACATCAAATGATGATTGCAATTGGAGGCAAACACAGAAGTCACCCAAATGAACCCTCCAATCATTATCCAAGCATTATTAAAAAAAACACCCCCCCCCATTTGGAACATTTATAGTCAACTCATTGTGTTCTGTCTATCAGTGTTATCAGTACTTTGATTACACCAGGGATCATCAATACTGGTTCTCCAAAAGTGGAGGAATACACAGAAGAGAAGAAATGAAATAATAGATATTTTTAGTAACATCACTCATCATTGATAAATATAATTAGCTAGGCTATGGAATAGCCTAGCTATATAGATAGTTCTTTGGGGATGTGAGGAGAACGCATGTGCAGAAGACTATTGACCAATAGGAATTAAATATTCCCGAAAATCAAAATGGCGTCCAGTTTCGTCTTGATTAAACGGGGCGGGGTTTAATTTTCTGTTTCCTTGTGGAAGTTGAAAAGTATTATAAACATCTCATACAGCTCATTGAAAATATTGCAATTGGAGTTAACATATGTGTTATGGTCTCATGTTCATTTACTCCATATCCTTTCGTAAAATATCTACTATAGGTGGTACTGGGGACAGGTTTGTAGAGGGTGATGGGATTGGTATTGCAATATCGCTTAGCCAGATTTATAAATATAGATATGATAAAAAGAATAAGATCAGTAATGTATAAATTTAAAACCAGAAGTTAATAAATAAAAATGAGGTATTGTGCAATAATCAATAATGTAAAATACTATAAAAGACTTTTCAATTGTGTTAAACAAAGCGTGATTGTAGTTTGTTGAGATACTTAGGCAATGGAGAACGAAAGGCGGAAAGAGATAGAATTGCGTTTTTTGCGGAAGAATAAAGAGCTACCGGTGTTTATTTGTGTGTGCTGTAAAAGGTTTATTATTGTATCAATCACATTAAATTAAGCAAGTACTAACTAGGTGCATATTTATTTGTTGTCAATATGTTGTGGTCATAGCATGCTGCGCTAGAAAAACCCCTCAGTTACATTGGTTGTAAGGATGGTCTGTGAAACCTGAAGCCATAGTTACGGTTTTAAATGCTCAGAATTGCTAGAAAGCATTTACACAAATGCACTGCTTCGATACATGTATACATTTTAGTTAATAAAGTTTGTCTCTGTTGAGGGATAAAAGATAAAATAAAGCAACACCCTAGGAGAATGCAAAAAAAACAAACAAACAAACAAAAAAACAAAAGCACGAAACTACTTTGAGTTGCTGTTGGCAAAAAAATGAGAGGTTTGATCGAAACAGTGACTGTTTTATCACATGTGCAGACAAATAGAAAAATTACAAAGAAGTACCGAGAAAGGCTTACTTCAAGTATTGATCTGAGTATACAAATACATCATAAGCCACCACACCCTTGTCAATCAAACACGCAATTTTCTATCCAAGGCTATTCCATAGCCTAGCGTATCGTTTTTATTTAATAAAAACCATTATCCGATTTATATCATCCACTTATGTTTATAAAGTCCCCTCGTGTTTTCTAGTATATAAATACCTGTTAAGCAAAAGTGAATGAATGAAGAAAATATGCAGAATGATTTAAAAAATCTTTTCTACAAAAAAAATTCTATAGATATCAAGAAACATTTCGTCATAAATTAGTTTAATTTCTATATATATAAAATAAAACAAAATATAATTTCATTTTTCTGGTGAAATTTTACCGGACAGTCACATGCCAAGGTCAAGGTCACAAGGCCAAATATTCTGGTACCAACTGAAAGGTCTCTCCACAAGGAATACACATGCAAACTATGAAAGCCCTATCACTTACCATTCAAAAGATATGCTCAATGTTAAAGTTTTTATGCAGTTGTTCACAGGCCAAGGTCAAGGTAACAAGGTCAACTATTCTGGTACCAATTAAAAGGTCTTGCCACAAGGAATGTACATGTAAAATATGAAAGCCATATCACTTACCATTCAAAAGATATACCCAATGTTAAAGTTTATTATTTTTTTCAAAAAGTTCATCACATGTCAAGGTCAAGGTCACGAGGTACAAAATTTTAGTATGGTTAGAAAGGTCTCTCCACAAGGAATACAAATGCAAACTATGAAAGCCCTATCACTTACCATTCAAAAGATATGCTCAATGTTAAAGTTTTTATGCAGTTGTTCACAGGCCAAGGTCAAGGTCACAAGGTCAACTATTCTGGTACCAATTGAAAGGTCTTGCCACAAGAAATGTACATGCAGAATATGAAAGCCATATCACTTACCATTCAAAAGATATACCCAATGTTAAAGTTTATTATCTTTTTCAAAAAGTCCATCACATGTCAACGTCAAGGTCACGAGGTCCAAAATGTTGGCATCGTTTGAAAGGTCTTGCCACAAGGAATACACATGCAAAATATGAGAGCCCTATCATTTACCATTCAAAAGATATACCTAATGTTAAAGTTTTTTGTGGACAAAGACAGACAGACCAAAAACTATATGCCCCCGAAACTTCGTTTCGCGGGGGGCATAAAAATACTGTCAAAAATTGAAATCGGTAAGAGAAAATGCATGTATTTTTGTGAAGAGGAAAATTTCAAAATGGGTTGAAAGGACTAGAAGTTTTGGACTAAATCTAACATGTAAAGGAAAAAAGTTTGCTAGATTTTTTTAACTGATCCTCACAAAACAATTTCACCCCAAACAAATCTTTGTTATCCTTCTCCCCCAAAAAAAATTTTGCCCCCCCCCCAAATTTTAACCCCCGAAAATATTTTTTAATAAAAAAAGTAAAATTGAAAAAAAAATTCGAAAAAGGGTATGTGATAAAGGGTAGGCCATGTGATAAAGGGTATGCGATAAAGGGTATGACGTCATAGCGTTAATATGGAATGAATGTCATACACTGTATCACATATTCAAAACGCCTGTATTTATTACTAAATATATGATAAAGGGTATGATGTCATAGTGTGAATACGGAATGGACGTTATGCACTGTATCACATATTCAAAACGTCTGTATTTATTCTTAAACATATGATAAATCGTGGGAACGGTTTGTTTATTCGTGGCCACGATTTGTTTAATCGTGGGAACGATTTGTTTCTCGCAGCCACGATTTGTTTCTCGTGGCCACGATTTGTTAATTCGTGGGAACGATTTGATAATTCGTGGACATAATTTGATAATTCGTGGGAACGATTTCTTCATTCGTGGCCACGATTTGTCAAATCGTGGGAACGGTTTGTTTCTCGTCGCCACGATTTGTCAAATCGTGGGAACGATTTGTTTCTCGTGACAACGATTTGTTAAATCGTGGGAACGATTTGTTTATTCGTGGCCACGATTTGTCAATTCGTGGGAACGATTTGTTTCTCGTGGCCACGATTTGTTCAATCGTGGGAACGATTTGTCAATTCGTGGGAACGATTTGTATTTAGTGGCCACGATTTGATAATAAGTGGGAACGATTTGTACCTCGTGGCAACGATTTGATACTTCGTGGGAACGATTTGTGTTGATTTTTTATGTGGCACCACATAATGTGACCCAAATAAGCTTTCATATCATACGAATAAAGAAACAGGTCTGCTAAAAGTGGCGCAGTATTAGTCCCCATAGGTATTCCTATTGTCTGCTGTGGTTTAGTATTTTTGAAATCCAGAACCACTGTCACTTTAAGTAAAGATCAACATTTTTTATGAAATTCTTTGAGTTGAATGAGGGATTACAAAAGTGGTTGACTAAGATATTTTATCAACCACTTTTGTAATCCTTAACCACTTATGTAATCCCATGATTTCATATGTATTTTAGAATTTTTGAAACCCAGAACCACTGTAACTTTAAGTAAAGATCAATAATCCCTACCCTAACCATGTTTGTAATCCCTTGATGACAAATATGAAGATTGCAAAAATAGTTCAATTGATTCTGCCACCAACCCTTATTAAAGTAATAACCACTTTTGAAATCCAGTTGCATAGGGCCACCTTAAATGTCTGATAGTGATGTTCAGTTCAAATTGTGTGAGATACCACATAAAGATGTTACCATGGATTTCAAAGGTGGTTGATTAGAAATTACTATCAACCACTTTTGTAATCCCAACCACTCTTGTAATATCAGTTACGTTTGTAATCTCTAGATCACAAATGTGTAGATTTCAAAGGCCGTTCGCTAAAATCTTCCACCAACCCTTATTAAAGTAATAGCCGCAATTGCTATCAACCACTTTTGTTATTCCAACCACTTTTGTAATCCTAAACACTTTTGCAATATGGTACATATATCTTCTAACAAGCCTTAATAAAGAAATGACTTCTTGATACAGTTCGGACATTAAGCAAAATTGTCAGACAAAAAGCGACGGACAAAAAGTAAATCGGACAAAAAGCGTCGGACTAAACGCAAAAGTTTCGGACATTAAGCAAAATTGTCGGACAAAAAGCACTGTATCAATTGTATAACTGTATTTTGCAAGTGATTTCCCGATCTATTGTTTTGCAATCACCTATTGCTCATTCTTTGAAATTTCAGCATAACTAGATGAATGGAATTTGTAAATAAGTGCACGGGTCGGAAGTCCGTTGTCCATAAGGCCACAATATTCATTAGCTAATTTCGGGAGAAATGTGTCTATTTTTCAAATCTATTTAAAAAGGGGGCTTATTAAAGGCGATCTAGGGACGGTCTACATGGTAAATTCTTAAAATTCGGAGAACGAAATCTTGATCTGATACGATAGTCTGAAAATTCTTCTTTCCCCTTTACTTTAAAATACATTAAGTTTTCAAATTATTTTTGTATTACACTTTAAACTGAATATTACCATTATTTTACAGGTTTGAAGATAACTATATTGGTATGCCGGAACACATGATGACCCATGTAGATGCACCTGCACACTTATACATAAATCGCCCTCGTATGCACGAAATACCCATACAAAATCTCATTGGCCCGGGAGTTATAATTGACGTCAGACGCAAAGTGTATTTTAATCCCAATTATGGCGTAAGCAAACGTGATCTCCTGGAATGGGAATATAACTATGGGAAAATACCCGATGGTGCCGTGGTAATTATAAACAGTGGATGGCATAATAGATATCCAGATGAAAGGATAGTGTTTAATGGCAAAAACCTGAACGATGTAGAAACATTTCGATTCCCACACATGACGGCTGATGCTGCCAACTGGTTGATGGACAACAGACGTGTGATAGCTGTTGGTATTGACACAATCTCTCCCGATATCCTATCGGGCAAAACGTTACCTGTCCATGTGCGTTTGTTCCAAGATTGTGTGATTATTCTTGAGGGTGTAGCAAATTTAGACCATGTCCCCCCGTCTGGTTCCACTATTTTCATTGCTACTCTAAAACTGTATCGTGGAAGTGGTTCGCCCGCAAGAATATTTGCAACCGTTCCAAAACCAACTAGATACTAAATATATATATCATTTCTTAAAGATGATGGTACATGTACACTAAATTGCACTAGATTGACGGGATTTCTGTATTCATTACCATTAAACCATATTCATCAAAAAAAATATACAGAAATCAAGTTTAAAAGTATAGCGCATTGTGAACTGCTTTAATCACGTTGAGCATGTTGAGCCATGCGTCAATTGAACAAACTCCAAAGATTTCAGAGATCCCCTTTCTTTTTGGACAAGGGTTTTCTTTACTAAGCAAAAATAAAACTATGTTAATTTTTGCGTTTGGTCTAATCCAAATAAATAAGCACCATCAAAAAGACCTAAAATACATCGTTCCTGTAATTTTTGGTTCAATGCTTTATGATAATGCTCTTCCAATAGGGTCCAATGACTTGAATGCAAGTGTAGGTCCTGTTCTGGTGGCTTTTTTAAGGATCTACCATACAGTACTATTCCTATATACTTTGGTTAAATTCAACAGGTTCATAGATTTTCTGTCCTGTCTATTGTATATTTTGTTTTTTCTCATAATCTTAACATCATTGTGCAATCTTTAAGACTTGTATTGTTTTCTTGTTTGCACTGCATTGGCATGTTTCGACGATCCGATACTTATTGGTTTGTAACTTCCTTTAGACTATAAATTTAAAAATTCCTGTGTTTGAAATCGAATGCGAAAGACCAATAATAGTACACATCTACAACATATATTGAAGCATGTCTCCAAATTTTGAAGAAAAACGCATGTTGTAGCTATACATCTGAAATATATACCGAAGAAGCCATGCATGTTTCCTTGAATAGTAAACAAGGTGACATACATTAAGACTCCAATAGGGAAAAAACAGTCCTAAGATACGAAACAAATGTGGAATCAGAATATTAATGTGAATGAGGGAGGCATACCCCAAAAGGCAAATGATAACATGAATATCTAGAGGTAAGAAATAGTTCGCCGTTTCAGAAACTGAAGCATTGTGGGTAGAGCGTACCCCAAAATATAGTGATTGGTCAAGAACGTGAACAATCCAACGCCATTGGTCGAAAATTGATTGTTCGTACACCAAAAATTCAAATACAATCACTGTAACCAAAATTCCACAGTTTCTGTAACGGTGAATTGAAAGCATAGCATTCTTGTAAGATTTTGTTTAAAAAGAAAAAGTCATTTAGCAGTTAGTGCGGATAATGGAGGCATACCCCAAAACTCTTATAACCTAAAATGACAGTGTCAAAAGATAGCTAGAAAATCTGGAAAAAAAAAATAAAAACAAATTGCATGGTGTACATCTACAATATATTTGAAACATTCCTGCAAATCTGATTTAAAAAATTGAAGCGGTTTAAGAGGGGTTGTGGATAAAGGAGGCATAACCTACGACTCTAATGAGCTAAAATTACAAAGTCCAAAGCTAATAAGAAATCTGGAAACAAAAAGTAAAGAAAAACAAATTGCGTGGTGCCCATCTACAATATATATATTGAAGCATTCCTGCAAGTTTGGTTAAAAAGTACCAAGCGGTTTGGAGCCATACAAACGGACGGACAAACAGAGACAGTCAGACCAGACGACGGATAGTGACTCCTACGTGTCGATTCTACACTAGGCGCAGGCTCCACAATAAAACTGTTTAAGGAATCAGCAGTTCATGTTTTCACTTTTTGGGTATCACTTTTTGGGGTTCAATATTGTATCAAACAATTATAAGAGATGCAATGGGCAGAAAATAGTATATATTTTAAGTCTCGTCACAATGTATTAATGAAAGGAAGATAACAGGAAACACTTACAACTTGTCTTATAACAATTATTTTTTTTTCTCAATTGTCTCTCCTATTAATTCTTTATTCACCCTTTAATGCGAACTGTTTAACAAACATATTTCAAATTATAAATTTGCGAGATGACTATCTTGTAACAATGCCCAATTAAACAAGATATCTATGAGCCCCGCGGCAATGTCTCTAACAATATCAACTTTCAGCATCTAATAACCTGCACAATTTGAAATGTATCCCACAATATGGGAAAACAATGCAAAGCTCGAGACAGGATGTTATCATTTATTATTATATAGGGGACTGTGAAAGATTGAAATTTCTCAGTGGAATAAAAGTGATAATTAACTGTGAAATTATTTTCCATAATTTCACTCTAGGAAATGACGTCACAATAGACGTCATCAACGTCGTTGCTCAGCGGATTAACATGGATAACGTAGTTCATGAAAAGTATCTTAAATTAAACCATTAAATACTCTAGAACTGACCTATATAATAAAAACAATAACTAATCCTAGATCCTGATTATCGAAAATATTCGACTCATGATCGAAAAATACTGTAATTCACTCATGCGCTGCGCGCATTCGTGATTTACTGCGTTGTTCGATCATTCGTCGAATATTTTGCGATAATCAGGATCTCGGATATAATGCAGAGAAAACTTTGATGGAAACTGACTTTGCATTTCACAAATTCACTGTAAGAGAATATAACGTTCCGACAGGTTGAAAATGCATCCCACGGTGTGACATGACCGTAGAAAGTCTACCAATTAATTACATTGCAGCGAAAAGCTTGACAATAACTTATCCTTAATGTGATATTTGATTAAAGGATATGGATTAAATGAACAATAGACCATAACACATACGTTAACTCCAGTTGCAATAACTTTAATGAGCTGTATTGCCATTTCGGAAATGTATTCCTCATCAGCAGCACTAGAATCCAAACATAGGAAATCTATCATTGCAGGGGGGGGGGGGGGGGGCAAGGGTATTAACTGTTATTGTGTTATTGGGTAAAATTGATTCTCTGTTAGCTGTTATTGCAAAATATAATATTGTATTAGCTGTTATTGGGTAATTTTGTGTTAGCTGTTATGATGAATATTCAGTTCACTGTTAGCTGTTATTGAACAGTTCAGTTTGGTGTTATTACAAAGAAATATCCCAAAATTTTCCTTTTCATTTCTAAATTGGAATTCCCCCCTTTCCAACAACCCGCTGCATTACTATATAGCCGTTGCCTACAACTGTATAAGTTGTTAGTCTACATTTCAACTACTCACTCAGTCGATTTTGTAATTCAACTTTTGATTTGTTGTGGTTAATTTGACCAGCTTTTTCTTTAAAGTTCACTTTGAAATAAATTGATTGATTGATTGGTCAGAGTTTAACGTTCATTGAGCAATATTTCAGCTATATCAGGACAAGAACAAGTTAATCAAAGTTAATTAAAAAAAAATATAAGTAAGAGAAGAAAGAAGCAATTATGGAAGAGACAAGTTTTGATTGCCACTGGAAAATGAGAGAAATGGGTAGGGACAGGAAATTAAGCCTTCTATACGAGTCCCAGAGACTCTGCTCTCTCTAGACAATACAGAAGGGGTCTGTATACTGCATGGAGCGTTGCATTTCTCCACACAATTTGGCTACAACGGTTCGCGGTCAGGTTTTCTGTATTATGACCTGACTGCCCTGCATAGACAGGGCATTCCCTTATCCAACAACTGGGGACGCGCCCGGCAGCTCTGTGGCCGGGCCCCCTGAAAACCGATTCAGGTGCCGGGAATTTGAAATAAATAAACTTCCATCACAACATACAGTTTTTAACCTCAAGACTTGACACGTTTTTCTTAGAATTTTATATACTTGTTGCCCTTTTTAATATAATATAATTTTACGGTGTTTTGGGACTTTTTTGCTCAAATTCCAAGTTAGGATTAGCTTGATTAACCAGATGTAGACGAAGAAGTTATACACATACTGATATTTGATTGATTGATTTAATAGTTTAACGTCTACTGAGCAATATTTCAGCTATATCAAGACGAGAATAAGTTTATTAATAAATAATTACTTTGGGACAGGAAAGGGTCATGGGACGGGAAATTCAGACTGCCACTGGAAAAGTAGGGTGAAATCGAAATGGGCGGCATACCTGTCAACCTCTGAAATCCCCCAAGAAGGGAGATCTCCCTACCAAAATTTTCACAAGTAGGGAGATTTGGGTAAGAGGTTTTCGCGACATATATTTGGGCCTATTTTAACAGAATTTAGTCTAGATGACATTAAAATGTATTTATTTACTCAGATAAGGTACTATGCTCAAGCACTTGTTCATTTTATAAATATGTTTCCTACATACAGGTTTGCTAAAACATCAATAGGCTGTTGTAGCCTTATCTCTTGTGAATTCAGGTTTTTGCTCTTCTTTCAACACTTGACTGGGTTTAAGCTTGAAATTTAAATAAATCTTTCAGAGCCCAAGCCGTTGGGCGGGGAATTTAGCCTTGTAGTCGATCACCTACGGACCACTTAAAAAGAGCTTGCTACAAGGGTTCTTTAACGTGCAGGAAGCGTGGCATTTCTTCCAACACGTGAACATGAGTTTACATCCCATCCGTAAGATGGGTTGTGTATTCATCCCGCACAAGCAGGTCCTATTTCTTTATCCCGGGGTTACCTCGGGGTCAGCCCGTTTAGGAGGGGTCATACCCCGCAAGCCGGAGATACTAGGTCCTATTTCTATATCCCGGGGTTCCCTCGGGAGTACTCATTTTTGAAAGTTGTTCGAATCTTCGATTCTTGACAACTGAAAAAAAACATGTTGATAAAACACAAATCAGTAAGACAATGTAATACATATTCAACTGCGCATTTTATTCTTAGCAAGACTAAGACAATACTTCTTGTGGCATTAGAGTTTGTCAGTTCTGAGATAAGACTCAATAATTTTATTCACGAAAAGATTTAGACTTCATGCGAGCTGTTACTACTAGAGGGAGTAGAACTGTAAAAGTGTCTGAAAAATTCAACTAGCCTAATCCAAGACATTTAAAAAAAAAGTTTAGGGCTATTGTATTTTTCGCCTTGTACAGTGATAATGAGTAACAAATAAAGTACTTTTTATGTCACCTATCGGCGATAGCCGGAGGGGACTTTAGGTTTGCGCTCTGTCCGTCCGTCTGTCAGTCCCTCATCAGTTTTCCGCACTTTTTTTTCTAAATCCTTCGAGGTATTGATACGATATTTTGTATGTGAGTCTACCTTAGTGAGTTACAGACAAAGTTTTGGTCCCTGTCCACTGATTTTCTGACAGAGTTATGGGCCTTGGACTTTGAAAATTTTAGTAAAATGTCAGTTTTCCGCATTTTTTTTCTAAAGTATCGCAGGTATTGATCTAACGTTTTGTATGTGAGTCTACCTTAATGAGTTACAGACCAAGATAAAGTTTGGTTTGGGTCCACTGATATTTGGCAGAGTTTTGGGCCTTGGACTTTGATGAAAATTGTAGTAAAATATCAGATTTCCGCATTTATTTTCTAAAGCGTTACAGGTATTGATCTTATATTTTGTATGTGAGTCTACCTTTATGAGTTACAGACCAAGTTAAAGTTTGGTTCCGGTTCACTGATTTTTGACAGAGTTATGGGCCTTGGACTTAGAAAACATATTTTACCATTTTTGCTAGTGTAATAAAGCCTTGTCCTAATGGTAGGGGACTTGGCGTTTCCTTGCAATATACGATCCACACTTGTTGATAATGAAGTAAATGAACATGTTTATGATGAAGAATGATGGCCTATTAATGTATATTAAGTTTTATTGAATAAGATGACAGTTATCCAAGTTTTATATTTAAATGTTAGCTGTTATTGACTTGATATACACTGTTAGCTGTTATCACTTATTTGAATTATCTGTTATCTGTTATTGGAAAAATCAATTTGCTGTTAGGCTGTTATGGGACCATCCTTGCCCCCCCCCCCCTCATTGCACAATATGTTTAAAATGCAAAAACCAAACGAAATCCGAATAATCAGTAATATCAAATAGAGCTAAGGACAAAACTACGATGGAGGGAGTGAAACCTTAGGTTTTAGAATTTACATAAATTCAGATAATAGTAATTGAACAAAGTGTACACATGAGATATAATCTCACGTAAAAGTACACCATTTCTTAGAAAAATAAAGAGCATACATCTCTAACACGGGGAATTGTTTTACTAACTCCACACTGCATTAAAAGACAAACTCCTATATTAAATATTTTATGAAAGGATATGGAGTAAATGAACATGAGAACATAAAACATATGTTAACTCCAACTACAATAATTTTAATGAGCTGTATGGCCATTTCGGAAATTTATTTCTCATCAGCAGCACTAGAACCGAACATAGGAAATCCATCATTGCAAAATATGTTTAAAATGTATAAAACCAAAGTGCCAACCAAGTAGGTTAACAGAAAGTAGTACCCCGACAGGCCCAAAAATGAATCCCTGCATGATTATTGCATGATCATAAAAAATCTTGTCAAAAAGTTTTTATCAAGTATCCACGGGCAAGTATCTTCGTAGACAAATTACTCTAAATGCTAACAGTGTCAAAAATTGACCAAGTTTGTAAAAAGGAAGTGATATTCCCAAAGGTTTGAAAACGCATACCACAATTCGAAGCTTGAGACAAAATTGTAGCTTAGGACAGAATTCTTTCTAATGATGAAAAGGTCAAAGTGAGAACTGAACCGCCAGTCCAAACGACAATGACATCATCGGACACACTAAGAAAAAAGACATTACACAAAAGAACAAGAGGCTTTCAAGAGCCTGTTTCGCTCATCTGGAGACAGTCTATGTTAAAGAGGTCAAAGTTAAATTATGGTTCCAATATGCCCAGTGCTTTAAGGGAAATGACTATGGAAATTAGGGTCCAATGTCAAACTATGTTGCCTGCTGGCATCCATTTTGGATTAAATGTGAACCTACAGCTGAAAAACAATTTCTTTGCAGAGAATCACCTTTTTTGGCCAAGCTTGGTTACAATTGACTGGAAAGTTTCAGAGAGTCTCTTTCAATGTGTTTTCCCATCAGAATGTTAAATTATGTTTCCCGCTGGAGGCCATCGTGGATAAAGCGGGGACCTGGAGAACTTGCAAGGGACCACTCGAGGACAAAGTTTTATTCTAACTCGCCGAGCAATTTCAGTGGAGAAATCTTTGAATGTGTTTCCCTAAAAAAGTCCGTTCACTGCTGCCGGCCATCTTGGATGTAGCGAGGACCTGGAATCCCCTATTTTGCAGGGGACCACCCAAGGACTATTGTGGCTTAGTTTTGTTCCAATAGGCTATGCAGTTTTTAGAGGAAACAAGAGTAGACCCTAATAGATGTCTCACCCGTCCCTGCTTGGCGTCTAATTGATGTGGAAAAAAAATAACTGACCTAATCAGAAAAATGAACATGCTCACTAGATTGTGAAATTTAGTTCATTGATAAAAGCCATATAGCAGGCAATTATATACTACCCAAGACCAACCCACATACAAAATATCATTGACCAACTACAAAATGATACAAACTTAACATGCTCACTAGACCTTAAAATTGAGGTCAAAGACAAAATCATCTGCCAGTCTGACATGTTCTACCCAAGACCGAGCTACATACTAAATATCATTGACCTATCACTTATAGTTGTTGAGAAAATAACATAATCAGAGAAACTTATCATGGCCTCTAGACCGTGAAATTGAGGTCAAGGACAAAAGTCATATGCCAGACTGATATGTATTACCAAAGACCAACCTACAAACTAAATATTATTGTAGTTAGGGAGAAATGGACTAAATCAGAGAAATCTAACATGGTCACTAGACTGTGAAATTGATGTCTAGGACAAAAGTCATATTGTGATGATTTTAGTTTCAAACAAGTCGCATTGTTATAAGATATTTCGTTCCCTTCAGTGTCTCGTTCTGTTACCGGAAATTACTAAGGTCAGAAGTTATCCACTAATTACTTCAATAATAGCTTAGTTATCCATTTAAAAAGTATCTCCAAATCTTAAATATATTTTGAATGGTCTGTTCGCAACAGTTTTAAGGTTATTTAGTCAGAATACACTTCAGTTTTAGGTCTCGTATACTACTTTCGTTTTCGGCTATTTTTAGATTGTTTACATGTTTCTATCGATAGTAGTATAGAATGCCAGTTCAGGTCAAATGTATTCCAATCCGTATTTGCAAAGATACAGCTTCATCCTTTAGACGCTTGATAATAGTAACTGATGTGCTTTTCAAACATTTTGGTGATACAGACTTTTGGTATCGTCCAAGATAGATATAGACTCGTCCATGTGTAGTATAAAAGCAAGTGATCTTCAGTTTATAATCAGTCTGTATGTGACCCATTGCCGTAGGTGGCCAGAAGAGAAGACAAGAGGTGTTAGGTAAGATATAAGGCGCAATTCTGAATAAGAATTGCATTGGCTTTCCTGAATAAGGTTAAGCCGAGGTTTTATCAAAGTGATTAACATTGAGGTTACAGCTCTGAGCAGTGGCAGAAGACGCACTGACCAATTGTATGGAGTAACTGTACGTGAGAATACCAGTAGATTAAGTAGTGACAGCTGAAGCAGTGCATGATTTCCCTGTCTTTATTTTGGATGATAAGCAGTGTCGTTCGTCCAAGTCTGAGCATTGGACACGATCAGTGCTCTGCATATTAAGTTGATTGTTGGTGCACTGCTTTGAATCAATTATTCTAAACTTGTGTCTTTCTGTATCCGGAGAAATAACTCTGGTACGATACCCAGCATTTCTATAAAGAGGTTCATATCGGCGGAACGTTACAAAATTGGTGGCAGCGGCGGGATACAGTTAGACACTTGGTAAAATAATGGATGACATCGAAGAGCAAATAAGCAACTTGCAAGTCGAAATTGAGAGAAAACTAATAGGAACAATGCAGGACAGGTTTAAGCATTCGACCCCGTTAACAAGACACTCGAGCGACTCGGGAGTTGTACATACAGGTCGACTTGAAATGGACAGCAACATAAGCAATGCTCATGTCAAGGGTAATGGTAGGCCTGATAAATCTGCTGACATGAACATACCTGTAGGTGCTTACCGTGCAATGCAACAATTTCATGAGCAAGGCGCACGTCCAAAGCATACAACATTTAAACCATCAGAAGCATTGCTCCCCGACGCAATGCCAAACCTCACGCCAATACAAAAGACTCAAGATACGCATCGAACGCGAGATAAGCAAAAGACAACCAGTCACCGACGTGAAATAAAGCT
>MJUU01051275.1:296249-330741 GCA_002080025.1 Modiolus philippinarum | reverse complement strand
CGAGCTCCAATTGCTTTTGCTAGGTTCGATAAAGTCATTTTTTAACAAATACTGAAATTCATCATGCAGGTACTTTTGTTTGATCGGATTCAGTCGATATGGATGCTGTTTTATCGGCACTGAATCACCAACATCAACGTCATGAAATATTTTTTCAGTTCGTGTCGGAATGTCCGGAAACAAATGTTCAAAATGTTTTAACTGTTCCTTTTGAATCGTTGGTAAATGTTGAAGTTTCGAATCCAAACCTTGTAGAATCTGTGAATTTTCCAGCTTCGGTGAGATAGATGGCGAATCAATCTTTTCACAAAAGTCATTATTAGAATTATCAGGGTCAACACTAACTATATTTACAGAATGTACAATATTTGTGCTATTTCTATCTATATAAGGTTTTATCATATTAACATGACACAACCTATTATGTCTACATCTGTCAGGTGTTTTAATAATGTAATTTAAATCACTGACTTTTCAACAATATATGGACCAAAATGTCTGGCTTCAAGTGGCTTTCCAGGAAGAGGAAGTAAAACAAGTACTTTATCACCAGGGTCAAAATTACGTTTTACAGAATTTTGGTCATACTTGGCTTTCATAGATTCTTGACTGGATGTAAGATTTTTATTGGCTAGTTCACAAGCTTTTACAAGTTTAGTGCGAAAGTCTGAAACATAATCAAGGGGATTTAAATGGTCTTTTTCATCAGATAAAATTTTCTCATTTAAGAGTTTGAGTGGGCCCCTAACTGTAAACTAAAACCTATTGATTACTGGACTGCTTCTCTTATAGCAAATAAAAGAAAAGAAATTCCTTCATCCCAATCTTTCTCTGTGTCAAAACAATAGGTCCGCATCATATTTTTTAAGGTTTGATGAAATCGCTCTAAGGCGCCTTGACTTTCAGGGTGATATGCAGATGATCTGTACTGTTTGATGCCTAATTCATACATTACTTGTTGGAAAATGCCTGACATAAAATTTGAACCTTGATCTGATTGAATTGATTTAGGTAGGCCAAACAAAGTAAAAAATTTAGGTAAAGCCCTAACTATAGTTTTTGTCTTTATATTTCTTAAAGGAATAGCTTAAGGAAACCTTGTGGATGCACACATAATAGTTAACATGTACTGATTACCAGATTTAGTCTTTGGTAAAGGACCTACACAATCTATTAATATTCTACTAAAAGGCTCCTCAAAGACCGGTATTTGCTGAAGAGGTGCTTTTGGAATAACTTGGTTTGGTATCCCTACTAACTGACATGTATGACAAGACTTGCAGTAATTAGAGACATCTTTTCTAAGATTAGGCCAATAAAAATAATTTAAAATTTTGTTGCAAGTCTTTTTAATACCTAAGTGTCCAGACAAAGGAGTATCATGGGTCATGTTTAATATCTCAGCTCTATACACCTTTGGTACTACAATTTGATACTTTACTGCCCACTCTGCATCAGCAGACACATCAGAGGGTCTTCATTTGCGCATAAGAATACCATTTTTAGTAAAATAAGTGACAGGTTCTTGCAAAGATTCACTTTCATCAACAGCCATATTGAAAAGACATGAAATTTCAGGGTCTTTATGTTGCTCACTGCTAAACGTAGGCATAGAAAACCCATCACCTTGAACCAATGAACTATCAGAAAACTCCAAGGGCTTGCTTGTTTTGACACCAACATCACTAAGCTGACTCATAAATGTATCCGACACATCAAAACCATCAGTGCTATTTTCATCAACTTTCTGAGCTTCGACACATATCTTTTTCATAGCACGAGTAACTGCACAGGCAGGATACAACCCAGAAAACTCCTGTTCAGCAGAATCAGGAACTTGATCAAAAGAAGGCTTGTCTGTCACAATAGGATTTCTTTGAACTTTATCCCCAGCTAAATCATTACCAAGAAGAAGCTGAACACCTTCAAAGGGCAATGATGACTTGATACCTAAGGTCACAGGTCCAGAAACAATATCCGAAGACAAATAAACATTATGGAGAGGAATAGCAGTATAACCACTAGAATCTACCCCTTTAATAAGAACATTTCTACCAGTACTAGAAACATCATCAAACGGCAGGGTCTCCGCCAACAAAAGAGACTGAGAGGCTCCAGTATCTCTTAGAATTCGAATGGAGGTAGAATTACAAAAATCACTCGAAAGCGACACAAAACCATCACTAATAAATGGTTCAAAAATCTCCATAATGGGACTAAAGGTGGATTTGACCTCGACCTTACTAACAGGATCAGAAACAGACTTCACCTCAGAAAAAGAACTATGCACATTTGTACCAAAATGAGGCAAACATTGTGACGAATCAACAAAACCACTGGGTTTAACTTCACTTTCCTTCCTTTGCTTTAACCTATAACAGTTAGATATCAGATGGCCTTCTTTCTTACAATAATTACAGGAAATCGACTTAAATGGTCTCTGTAACTGTGAGGGAGGATAGGACTTGGACGAGCTATTTACTGTACGTTGCCTACTATTTACATCATTTGAAGGTTTGGGTGAAAAATTTGTGGAATGATTTTGATTTCTGAAAAATTTCTGTGGTTTATTAAAAAATTGTGTTTTATGTGTAAGTGAAAAATCATCAGCTAAACGTGCAGCAATTTCCAAAGTTTCAGCTTTTTGTTCATCAATAAAAGTTTTAATGTCAGTATTAATACACCTTTTAAATTCTTCAATTATAACTAGCTGACGTAATTTCTCATGATTGTTATTTATTTTTTTTGATGAACACCAACGATCAAATAGTTGCTCTTTTGTTCTAGCAAACTCTACATAGGTTTGGTCACTCTGTTTTTCTGCATTCCTAAATTTTTGCCGGTAAGCTTCAGGGACCAGTTCATAGGCTTTAAGAATTCACTCTTTTACAGTGTCATAATCTAAAGCCTGTTCTACTGACAACTGAGTGTAAATTTCCCTGGCTTTACCAATTAATACACTCTGTAATATCATTGAACAATTATGTTTTGGCCACTTTAAGTTCTGAGCTATTTTCTCAAAATGCAGAAAATATTTGTCTGCATCCTTTTCTTGAAAAGGAGGGACCAACCTGATGTTTTTAGCAACATCAAATGTCTGAGAATTCTGAGAAAGGTGCTGATTCTTCTCAGCTAATTCCAATTTTTACATTTCTAATTGAAACACTCTTTCTTTTTCCTGTCTCTCTATTTTTACTTTTCTTTCTTCTAATTCTAATTTTCTGATTTCCAATTCTTTTTGAATTTCCAATTTTCTAATTTCTAATTCAGGTGTTTGAACGTCAAAAGTTTCCAAAACAGATACATCAAAAATGTCTTCTTTAACTAAATAATTTGCAATCACATTTTGAATTTCCAATTTCCTCATTCCAGATTTAACGTTTAATTTTAAATGTTTTCCTAAAATAATCAAATCATCCTTTTTAAGCTTCTCAAAATTCTCCACCTGACACGTAGACATAAATTGTTCTGGATCAAAAGACATCTTGAAAAAATTTTATTGCTGACTTTTAAAAATTTTTCTATTTGACAAAAATATGCTAATTTCTTTCTAAACAATTTCGGAGATCCCGGACGATAGCCCCTAATTTCTGTTATGTGCCAGAAACGACCAATTAAAGTCAGCAAAGATAAAACAAAATTGGCTCAAATTATCTTTTTAATCAGACGAAAAAATAATTATTTTACAAAATAAATACAATATATAACTTATCTGACAATAATGAAGTCCAAGTAATAATCCAAACGAATAGTTCACTTAATTCCACCAATAAATGTCCAATAGAATAATCCTTCTAATCCTCACTAAATAGTTGATAATAGATTCACAATAATTGATGTCGATTTCCAATACGAAAAATGTGCGTAATAATCCTATATAAACTAATTAATCCTGTATAAACTTATTAAACTGACTGACTTAACCCTTTTCAGCTACCTCATATAAATACATTGATTATTTCCAGAAAAATCTATCCACAAGATACAAATGGAACATTCTAATCAGCTGACAATCACATGACTAGAATGATTATGTAAGGAAAACCTCTAGAAAATTCTATGTGTTAAATATTAAATTTAAATTCTAGAAATTTCTATATGTTCTAAGGTGAAATAACCTTGACCCTTGTTTATTGTAAACAAGTTACATAAATAGGCCAAACAAATTACATAATATTAAGGCCGTACAAAATAAAAACAATGAATAAAATGCATTATAGAATATTTACAACATTTAATTACCTATAACAACCCTTACACTATTTAGAGTAATTTTTCAATGGTAATGACAGTTAACATCTTCTTTGTTTTCTTGAAATGCAGAGGATTTATAAATTCAATTTACTTCCGCGTTCTATAAATGTTAACGCAATAATAATAACGCTATATCCATGATATCGAAAAAAAATTTGAATAAGGAATAAGTAAAGAATAAGGAATAAGGAATAAGTAACGAATAAGGAATAAGTAACGAATAAGGAATAAGGAATAAGTAACGAATAAATAACGAATAAGGAATAAGGAATAAGTAACGAATAAGGAATAAGGAATAAGTAACCAACTTGACGGCCTTGTAGAGGGTAACTTGAATTTATCTTTTGTATATAAAATCATTTTTGAACCAAATGAAAAGACATATTTAGGAATTAAATGTAAAGGTCGTGTGGTGATGTGTATAAAAAGCAAATCCAGAAATTCCGGATATATTGTTATTACAAATCCCGATCCTGGTAATTTGTTTTAAAATCATGTATTTTGAACGTTCAGATGTGAAAAAGAAAGGAAATGGGGTAAATGTCAAGGAGACAACATCCCATATCCAGGTTAAAACGACCCAAAACAAAACATCTAGGGGGTTACCTAGGATGTATAACTTTAAGTGTATTTGATGCGTAAATTAACACCTGTTATTGAGTTTTTGAGTTTCTGGTCTTCCAAACGTTTAGATTTTATCTGCACTGAAGAGACATAAGTTGTCGAAATGCGCATATGCAGAAATGAAATTCACAGTAACTTCGTTATTTAGTTATCTGTAATTGTTCGTTCAAGTGTAAGTCATGTATGATCAAGTATAATAAACTTTTGTGTTTTAAGCAATCCAAGAAATCAATCCCGATAAACTTCCCGATAAAAAATGTTTTTCCCGTATTCAATTGCCATTTCATCGGAATTCCCAGCCTCAAAATATTTCCATCTTAAAAATGGCAAATATCCGGGCGTACAAAATTGGTCTCCCTGTCCCTTTTAGTTATACAGCTTTTGCGATACCTTTTCGTCCCTCGTCTATCTTAAACTTTTTATTCAAAAATCTTCTTTGAAACCATTGAGCAAGCTGAAACCAAACTGGTCTCATTAGTTCTTGGGTGTTCCCCTTAGAAAATCCTGTCCTACGTGTCCGAATCTAATCCAAACTGGCCGCCAGCAGGGAACATAGTTTAACATTGACCCGCATGAGAAAACTCATGTAGCATTTCCAATGAGGAATAAAACGTTTCTGATATTCTCTTAAATCAATAGGGCCAATGCAACCAAACTGTTCGGAATAGTCTTAAGGTGGTCCTTTCAAATTATTGTACGACATGCAGTCCGCATCAAATTCAAGATGGCCGCCAGTTGGGACATAGGTCAACCACTGGACCATATGGGGACATTTACAACCACAAATTTTCATTGAAACCATTAGGCCAATAAAAATCCAACTTTGTTACAATCGTCTTTGGGTGGTCCACTTTAAAAAGTCAGCGGAAACATAATGGAATCTAAAGTGTTGAATACCTATATTTCATGTCTGGTTGTCGGAAATTGACGAACGGATGTAAGGGAGACCCGGTAGTAGATTGATTTATTGATTGTGAGCGAACTGCATGAGCGATGGGAAAAAGTCAGTCAGTGAGTCGTCTGGTGGTATGAAGGGTTGTCTTCAATTGATATTGTAAATTCAGTTTTGTTAATAATTATCTTAATATATTTGGAACTTTATGGATTTATGATTGATAGTTCCGCAGACCAACATAAGTCCGTGACATGGTGGAGAACTTAAAATATTTGAGTGGACTATGATGAAAATCAGCTTGCAAGGCAAGTACGTTATTTTAAAGACAAACTTCATGGAACAAGGGACAATTTTTTGTATACACCTGTGATTTTAACGGACAGTAAAGGTCGATATTTCGAGCAAGAAAGTGTAACATCTTTAGAAAGGAAAGTTGTGTGGTGTATGGGAAGAGGTGAAAACGCCAGAAAACGGTTGAAATATTTTAGAGGCAATCTAGAATTTATTGTTCAGGAACACTCGAGAATTGTATCGTATATATGGGTAGGTACCGGTGATTTAACCAAAAAGAAAAGTGGCAATTCTATTGAACTAGCATCAGTGGACGAATCGTCAGTGTCCGACCTTGTCAAGCCATACAGGGATATTTATGCATATGTCTCTAAATATCCAGCTGTAAAATTTGTGTTCTTTGAAGTACCATTTTATTCCATTTTTCACTGGAACAGCACTAAGGTAAATAAAAACATAATCAATACAAAAGTGACGATTTTACTTGTGCAATCGTATTCGAACAGTTAATGCCTTTATTCGCGAGACAAACATTTTGTTAAGGAAACATTCGCCATCATTTAATTGCGACCAACAAACTGTGCGTAGTGATAGACATCTTGATGAGGCAGAGACTACATATATTTTAAAATTAAAGTTCTATCTAGATGGCATCTATCCTATCCCAATTTTATCTCGTTTGTGGCTTCTTAAGATTTGTGAAGTCGTTCTAAAGGATATAGAGATACGTTATTCAAGTATAAATCTATTGGTGATAATGTTATCGCCACAATGCCATATGTATCATTTTTGACTAAATTGGTGATACTTTTATCGCCACTTTGTCATGCCTTACCTGTTATCACAACTCGAACAATAATATTGATCAATTAAAGTTTGATATGTCATGATGTTCAAATTTAAATCTTATAGTTGCATGCACATGTATGAAGGCTGCTTTTTTGGTGATATTTTTATCGCTAGGGTATTACAAATTTTATTATGCCCCCGTGAATCGAAGATTCAGGGGGCATATAGTTTTTGGTCTGTTTGTCAGTTTGTCTGTTTGTCGGCAAAAACTTTAACATTTGGTATATGATAGGGCTTTCATATTTTGCGTTTGTATTCCTTGTGGCAAGACCTTTCAAACGATGATTTGAGCCCCTTGATCTTGACCTTGGCATATGATGGACTTTTTGAAAAAAAAATTAACTTTAACATTGGATATATTTTTTAAATGGTAAGTGATATGGCTTTCAAGTTTTGCATGTGCATTCATTGTGGCAAGACCTTTTAGATGGTGTCAGAATTTTTGACCATGTGACCTTGACCTTGGCATATGTGACTGTCCAATAAAATTTCATCAGAAACATGAAATTAAATTTTGTTTTATTTTATATATAGAAACATTAAACTCATTTATGATAAAATGTTTCTTGATATCCATAGAATTTGTTTTGTAAAAAAAATCTTTCAAATTATTCAGCATAATTTCTCCAATTATTCAATTTCTTTTTACAGGTGTTTATATATTGACTATATATATCAGTGATGGGAGATGTTACTAAAATATCTATTATTACATTTCTTCTCTTCTGTATATTCCTCCACTTTTTTGGAACCAGTATTGATGAAGTATATGAAAATAATCCTGATGTATTCAAAGTACTGATAACACTGATAGACAGACCACAATGAGTTAACTATAAATGTTCCAAAGGGGGTGGGTGGGTGGGTGTGAAAACTGTTTTCTTTATAATGCTTGGAAAATGATTGGAGGGGGTCAATTTTGTGTGCACATTAATCGTTGTTCAGTGGTGTTCAAAGTTTGCTAAATTTTCCTTCGTCACTTCTATTCGGGGGCATAAGTGTTTCACAAAACACATCTTGTTAAAAATTGGTGATAATTCTGTCGCCACGGGTTGAAGGTAAATACAGCAAACTACAAGTTGTGATTTTTTTATCGCCCAAAGAGCAATAGTTATTTTATTGGTTTGTGATGTGTATTGAACATGACTTTAAGTTTCTATGTACTATATGAAAATGATAATTCGACAATAAGGGGAAGAACTTGAAGTAGTGACCATAAATATAATTTAGATAGGGATAGTTCGCCTCCCATTTTGAGTGACAGTTTTCTTGAAAGTAATACGTTTTCGTCTGACAGTTCTCCGTCACGAAAAGGGGTTCGATTTGATGATTCTAATGGCATTCCTCCACCGCCTTCATTTAAAAGAATCTACTGCAAAATCTTTATATTATACACCCTTACCTTCAAATATAACTGATTTTTAGGGATTAACACATCAAACAAAAATGAACAATCTATTAATTTTTCGGGATACCCCAAAGATAATGCCAGGATATTTTTAACGAATTTGAATCATTTGCTTTACTGAATCAGTTGGGTGAAAGTGACACTAGACGCACAGCGGCTTTTCATTAACATCTTAAAGAGCCTGCATTAACATGGTTTAAATCATTGAGTGATGAGGCTAAAAGTTCCTGGCCAACAATTTCTGTACTATTTAAGGAGAAATATGTGAATTTAAATTGGCAAAGTGCCACTTTTATTATGTAAAGTGAAATATTTCAAAATATGGTTCTGCCGCCAAGCCAGTCAGTCACTTGACGACTACTTTAGCCAGTTATTAGAAAAGGCTCAAATTCGTAAAAAGCATGAACACGAAGAGGATTCTAAATTTATAGGTGAACTACCTGACAAATTGGCCTTTCTCGTGCGTGCAGGACACCCAGAGTACGCACAACAAGCGCTTACTTCAGCAAAAATGGCCGTGGCCTGTTGCTATCGGCAAGACAATGTTTCTGTTAACGCTGTTCATAGTAATAAGTTTAGAACGGGTCAATATACATGTAACTCCAAAACAAAAGTTGTTATGGTTAATGCACCCCAGGAAAGGGAGAGTTCGGGGAAAGGTGCGTGCGCTAACTAAGAGTTTGAAGAGCTTAAAGCTCAAGTAGAGAATCTAACTTCAATAGTTTCTGAACTAAAGCTTAGAGACCGCCCTTCAAAGAATGTGCGTAATGGGCCAAACTATGATACTAGGTTTGATATAGAATGTTATAAATGTAAAGGGCAAGGCCACGTTCAACGAATGTGCAACTGGAATGGGTTAGGTCAATATAAACCGACACAAACTTGTCAGCTTTGTTATCAAACTGGTCATGTAGCACCTTCTTGTAGTAAATTTTTTTCACAGGGAAACAGGAATGGCCCGGGAGACAGGCACAGTCGTCCGGGGAGACAACAGCCATAAGTGCCGATATGTTTGAAAAGGAAAAATCGCCGTTTTTTTATATTTCTATTTGGTTTGGCGATTAAAAGTGACCGCACTTGTTGATACAGGTAGTTGCATTAATGTCATTTCAAAAACATTATTTGACTCTATATCAAATAGTTGTTAATTATTGATGATTCAGAAATACGCCTTGCTAATGATTCTTAAATTAAAATTTTCGGAGTTGCTAGTTTTTGTCAACCAAAAGGAACGTACATTTTACCGAAAACTTCACATCCCTTAACTTTGGGAACAGACTATATGTACGAGCAAAATATGGTACTTGATTTTAGTAAGTTCAGTTATGGCGAAGCTAAAATGTTTGTGCAAACAACAAAACGGCTAGAAATTGAACCAAATACTGAATGTATAACTTTTGGGAAAGTTCCACATAATGTAACACCCGGCGTACATGGGGTATATTCAAATAGTAAATATTCATTGAATCATGCAGTTCTTATTTCAAAGTCTCTAGGTGCAAATTAATCATAAAATTCCAGTTAAAAATCTGAATGCAAGCAATTAAAAAATAATAATACCAAAGGGTAAAAATATTGCAGAATTTTCTATTTAATCTGATGAACATACATGTAGATGTATACTAGTTGAAGTGCAGCATATTCAAATTGTTAAGTCTGATAGTAAATTAATGAAAATGGCATTAATTCAAATAGAATTGTCATCAATAGTAGTGTAAAAAATTCATTGTCTGACGTTTGTTTCTGAACATCTTACACAAACTCAAAAGTGTCAATTAGTGTCTTGCTTGACAAAAAATTATGATTCGTTCGTAACTGAAGACAATCCCAGCTTAGGATTCGCATCTTTAGATGAGCATAGGATTCATCTAAAAGCACAACGCAGTTGGCAAACACCACAAGCCGTACCGGCTACCAACATACAGGCGCGAAATTCTGCGTGGACTCTTAGACAAACTTTTAGACCAGGGAATTATATCGCCTGTCAATGAAACAGAAGAACGTTCAATTACTATCCCTGTTGTATTGGTAACGAAACATGGTGGAAATCCTGAACAAAAGGCTCTCAAGAGCCTGTATCGATCACCTGGGCCACGGATGATTTATGCAGTTAAAATAATCCCTATGTTTTAAGGGGCATTATATTTTAAATTTGTTAATAGACATTGATGATATATTATCTTAAGTTAAACTTTATTCCAGACTGGCAGCTATTTTGGATGGGGTGCAGTTCTACTGTCACCTTTCTTGAAGGGGACCAGTGAGCCTAATTTTGGTTCCAATTGACTAAATATTTTCAGAGAAGAACATCTTTAAATGCTTTCCAATAGGCTTCCGATAGGTCTCAAGGTTAAACTATGTTACCCACTGGGGCCATCTTGAATGCCATTTAGACAAGCCAGAGTTTTGAAACGGGAACAACTATGGCCCGTTGTGACCAAGTATGTTTTCACTATTGGCATGTAATTTCAGGAGAAGATATTTAATGTTTTCCCTATGGGTCAAATGTTAAAATTGTTCCCCGCTGGCAGACATCTTGCATTAAGCAAAGACTTGAAAAACAACTCTTTTGCAGGGCCGCAACCTAAAGACTATTGTGGCCAAGTTTGGTTCCAATTGGCTGAAAAGTTTCAGAGAAGATCTTTGAAAGTGTTTTCCCATAGGGTCCAATGTTAAAACTATAATCCCTGCTGGCGGCCATCTTGGATATATCACGGATCTGAAAAACAACTTTTTTGCAGGGGACCATCTAAGGACTATTGTGGCAAAGTTTGGTTTCAATTGGCTCAGTAGTTTCAGAGGAGAAGATCTTTGAAAGTGTTTTTCCATAGGAAGGGTTCCCAGAGTTTTTTCCTGATGAAATTCAAGGACTTTTCCAGGTCTTTTCAAGGATTTTTTAACCGTTTCCAAGGTCAGATTTTGTGAACTTTTGACACTATTTAGCACTTGTATGGAATTTATCCGCTGATTTGCTCAGTGTTTGCTGAATTTCCATTTAAGATTACATGGGAGCCATGATCTTGTGGAAAGATCTTAGACATCATTTTGGGTATCAATAAAGACATTGTAGGGTATTGGATAAACAGGAAACATGTGATTAAAAATTATGTTCATTGAAATAACCCGGCACGTGAATCCGTTTTTAGGGGTCAGACTACAGAGCTGCTGGGCGCGTCCCCAGCTGCCTATGCGGGGTAGTCGGGTAATTATACGGAAAGACTGTCTGCGAACTATTGAAGCTGAAATGTGTGGAGAAACGCCAAGCTCCATACAATGTAAAGACCCCTTTTATATTTTTTCTAAGGAGAGCAGAGTCGCTGGGTCCCCTGTAGAACGCTTAATTTCCTACCCCTACCCATTTTCCCCTTTTCCGGTGGCAGTCGTAAACTCGTTGCCCCCGGTTATCCCTACCACACAATTTTTTTTCTTCTTTACTTACTTCTATTTTTTGAATTGATTAACTTGTTCTAGTCCTTATATCGCTGAAACAATGCTCACTGGACGTTAAACTCTTTAACTAATCGACCGATCAATCAATCTTTCTTCTTTTACTTACAATTGTTTTGAAATGATTAACTTGTTCTTGTCCTGATATAGCTGAACTATTGCTCATTGGGTGTTAAACTCTAACTAATGAATCAATCAAGCCTTGATATCACAGGTTTTAATTGTATAGAAAGAGACAAGCCATAATGTATCCCTGCGATAGTGTTGTCACATTATACAAGATGATTAGTTTTTTTTAACTCCTATTTTTTTTCCTGTGTGATATTTCAATTTTTCTTTCTTTATGTATTATTGAACAAAATTGATTTTACCACCTGTATCTAAAACTAATGTACACTTCACTCTTTTATTGGGATACCATTACCAATTTTTTCTTATACATTTATAAAATTGTGCTTGATACATCTACTGAAAGATAATGATAAAATTACAGAATTTTTATTAAAACAATACTGGCACATTTCAAATAACTAAATACCGAAGCTACTGTCAATTCAGTTTCTGCATATGCGCATTTCGACAACCCATGTCTCTTCAGTGCAGACAAAACCTAAACGTTTGGAAGACCATAAACTCAAAAAATATTTAAAAGCTGATAGAGAACAAATAGCCAATATGATCTAAATGTAAAAACTCTAAAGCCAAAATTAGCTAAGGATAGAGCTTTGCATCAGGGGGATATTCCCCAACTTTCAACAAAATTTACATAGATTTCGACATTAGCATCATATTGTAAGTAATCATTAAATTAATCTCTCCAAGGTATGGCAAATCAATGCCCATATACGAATTCTGTTACACCCCCAGAAAATAATTTTGTTTTTGAAAATTTTCTTAGTTACGCCTTTTTGGATTCGAAGCCAGAGGTGTTTTTTTTTCGATGTTGCCTGCCTACGAATCCATTATCAACCATGTATAGTTCTATTCGGGAACATTCTTTCATGTACCACATCTGTTTGAAGTTGGAAACGTACAATATTGGCGATTTTTGATTCTACATATTTTCCTTCAAGAATGAACTGAAGCAACACGTGTTCCACTGGAAAATTGGAGAAATGGGTAGGGGCAGGAAATTAAGCCATCCATGCGACCCAGTAGGGGTCTCTGAACTGCATGGGGCGTGCTGTTTCTCTACACAGTTGTTTAGAATGGTTCGCGGTCACGCTGTCCACTTATGAACTGTATATCTCACTGCTACTGGAAAATGGGAGGATTGGGTAGGGGCAGGAAATAAAGTTTACCCTGCGACCTAAAGCGACTTGTGCTTTTCAACGGGAAATATAGAAGGGGTCAAATTAGTCAATTCAATTATAATATAAGTAAAGGATGAAAGATTAAAGGAAATAATGGACAACCAGAGAAGCGAGTATTGATTGCCACTGGAACATGGGAGTAATGGGCAGGGGCCTTCTATACGACCCAAGTGGGTATGCTTTTGCATGAGAAACATAGGGTCTCTATACTTCATAGGGCGGTACGTTTCCATGTAGTTTGTTTTGAATCGCTTGTCTTCAGACTTTCCGTGTTATGATGTGACTACCCCGCATAGATTGGACATTCCCCTATCAACTACATAGGGACACGCCATGCAGTATTGTTTTGACTGAGACCATGATCAACTGTATGCTTTAAAGAATATCGTTTAACAATGGTTGCCCAATTTCGGAAATAAGTATGTTTTATTTCCTGTTTTATGAATAAATCGTATATTTGCAATTTGAATTCGTAGTGCATATTTTTACTTGAAAATCCGTAGATAATATGGAAAATCCATAGTTGAAAACACCTCTGCATAAAAACATTGAATTGGACTTGCCTGGTATCAAAGTAATAGCTCCTTCTCTCCGATCGTCGCTTCGAGATGTTTTCGGTTACACCATCTTGTTTTTACAAAGTTTGAAACATGTGTAATTTAACATTGGAGTCTATGGGACACTGAATTAATTTTAATTGGCAAAGTAGTTTCAGAGGAGAAGATCTTTAAATGTGTTTTCCCATATGGTCCAATGTTAAAACTATGATCCCCGCTGGCGGCCATCTTGGGTAAAGCGCGGATCTGAAAAACAACTTTTTTGCAGGGGACCATCTAAGGACTATTTTGGCCAAGTTTGGTTTCAATTGGCTCAGTAGTTTCAGAGGAGAAGATCTTTGAAAGTATTTTCCCATAGGGTCCAATGTTAAAACTATGATCCCCGCTGGCGGCCATCTTGGATAAAGTGTGGATCTGAAAACAACTTTTTTGCAGGGGACCATCTAGGACTATTGTGGCCAAGTTTGGTTTCAATTGGCACAGTAGTTTCAGAGAAGAAGATCTTTGAATGAAAAGTTTACTCCGAACGGACGTCGGACGAAAAGTGATGGCAAAAGCTCACCCTGGCTATAGCCAGGTGAGCTAAAAACCGGCCTCCAATTTTCGATTCTTTTGCGATTTCAGATATTTGAATTCTCAAATTGAAAATTTTAAGTACACAATTCCAAATTTACAAGAATTAACGGAATCTTTCTCAGAATTACTCCTAACTTCATAACTTATAATAGACTTATCTGCCAGATTTTTCCAAACGGTGATTTCAAAGGACAGTTCTAGGTATACTGCATTCAACACGTCGTGCTTTGGGACATATAAATGTCTCCGCTTACCAATGGGTTTGAAAACTTCGCCGAACACATTTCAACTTTTGATGGACAAAGTACGTCATGGATTGAAATTTAAAAGCTGTCTTTCTTACATAGACGACGTTCTTATTTGTTCTTCAACATTTCAGCAACATTTACAAGATTAACGCCAATCATTTTAGTATGGTTGCTAGGTATAATTAAAAAAAATAAGTGGTCTTTGAGAATTTCAAGAAAATTGGAACCAACTTTTACAATCCTCAATTTTCAGAATTTCTTTTTTTTTACTTAACACTTGTCAGAAGGTAAGATTATAAGCCAAAATTTCAAAAATATGTGTCTTTCACATTTTCAGGAAATTTACCAAGTTGGAACCGGGTTCAAAATTCCAAAAGCTTAGAGACTATATGCAACAATTTTGCAACAAAATTAAGCACTAAATCAAAAAAATGTAGAAAGAGTTCGCGTCACATACCACATGTGTCATAAATACACATCTCGAGGTCCTTACGGTCAAAATCGACATTTTTTTTTTGGTCTCTTGTTTGCACCGAGATGAAGATAAAACAATCCGAAAGCTTATTGCGCATCTATATACTATATGCAATAATATGCAACAATGCTACAACAAAATTAAATCCCTAAATCCAAAAACTATAGGAGAAGTGCGCGTAACATGCAACATGTGTCACAATCAACATCTTGGGGCCTCTTGATTACAAAATTTCAAAAATATGTGTCCTTCACATTTTCAGGAAATTTAACAAATTGGAACCGGAATCAAAACTCCAAAAGTTAAGAGACTATATGTTACAATTTTGCAACAAAATTAAACACTAAATCCTAAACTGTAGGAGAAGTTCGCGTCACATGCAACATGCGTCAAAATCGACATCTTGGGGCCTCTTGTTTACATCAACACGAATATCCAAAATCCGAAAGCTTATTACGCATCTGCAGCATATGAGCAACAATTCTATAACAAAATTAAAACCCTAATTCCAAAAATGAAGCTGGGTCGCATCGCAACGGACAGACGAAGGCGAAAACAATATCCCCAAGCTTTCTTAAGAACGTGCAGGGATAAAAATAACATAAAGAAAAAAATTCAAGCTATTCAACTACCGCAATGCAACAATTACTATTTTCCCTAATTAAAAAAAAAGGTTTCATTGATTTTATTATTCATAAGGCGTTTACCTTGATATGTTTTATTGCAGAACAAACACATCACCTTCTTAAAAATAATTGTCTCTTTTGATTAAAAGTTAAATGTAACTTTACACCACTTAATGACGTTTCAAATCAATCCACGAAAATCATTTTATCACGTACTATTGTTGGTGTGCGATACAGCTGGTTTGGAAGACACGTGTAAGCGAAAACTTTTGATGTTTTGGTCTTGACAGAATTATTTTCACCCTTCCATATAATTCAGTAATATCTAGTATTTATAAGTCTTTAACCCGGACCAAAAATGTTAACATTCTCTATCCAACCGGATACATAAACTGGGCGGACCAAAACTTATACGGGCGGATACAAAATTATAGATACCCGGACCCAAAATGTTAACATTCCGTATCCGGCCTGATACGTAACTTTGGCGGACCCAGAATTATACGACAGCGCTCGGGTATACATTCCAGATTTTATGACGTTACAAAAAAGAGACGTAACTCCTTGTGTAAACAGACGACTAGGGGCGATATTTCTGTGTGGATTTAATAAATTTTAGGACAAATACAGTGAGACATAAAATCAAACACTAGTGGAAGTGCGAGACAAGAGAATCTCAGACACCCTCGGGTAAGATTAATCACCTAGACTAGAAATCCTACCCTTGGATGTCTGATATTCTCCTGTCTCGCACTTCCCTGGTGTTAAGATTCTTAATGTCTCAAAAGTGAGAAAAAGATATCGCAAACGGGTAAAAAAAGTACTGGCTTCATGAAACATGAATCTGATATTCCAGAACCTGAGAATATTTTAAATTCGAATCAAAATAATCAAATTCTTGAATCATTGAAAAAAGGATTGATTTGGAAAGGAGTAGAGATAATCTTGTATCTGGATTGTGACTTAGATCAAGAAATTGGCCCGAAATTTGACAAAATGCGCTGATTTTTTTTAAGTTAGGTAAAAACAAGACGTTTTTGTGAAACACTACATATGCCCCAGATTCTACAGTAAATTATATGCAAATACCAAATTCAAACCCCCTTTTGAACTCTGTGACCTTGACCTTTGAGCTTATTTTTTTGACTAACAATGTTCCTCTTGAGTGGACCTATACACTTGCCAAGTATTAAAAGTCTATCTTACATAGTTCAAAATTTGTTGTTTACCATAAAAACACCAAATTCAACCTTTTATTCTGAAACAGATGAAGCCCCTTTTGGCCTCTTTGAAATGGTTTTAATTGTTAAATGTATCTGTTTAAACATGCTTTAAGAAACATGAAGAAAACACTGCATAAAAAGCTGACAAAAGATTAAAAAAGTTTTTTTTTTCCATTTGACCCCCTTTGGGCCTCTTGTTTCTCAAAAAGCTACCTCAAATCTGTCGGCATACTACAGTTGCGCAATTTGAATTAGCAATTACATAAAACAAACCCCGTCCCAATAGGATAAATAATAAGAATTCTACAGTCAAATATGTGACAACAGCCAATTTCAGCCCTTTTTAACCTTTGTGACCATTACCTTTTACCTGACCTATTTTTTGCATATTTATGTTCCTCTTGAATATACCTATCAAGTAAGAAAAGTCTTACATATTTCAAAAGTTATAGCCAAGGTTAAAGTTTCGGACGCACAGACAGACAGACACACACACACACAGGCCAAAAACAATATGCCTCCAGCTCCTCGATCTGAAGGCATAAAAAATCAGTAAATAAGATGATTACAGAATTAATAGATAGTAATGAAACCATGTATCTGAACAGTCAAATATTGTAAAAGAACATGACAATTTCTACCAACAGCTATATTTTCAAAACGCTCTATTATTTCTGAACAGTCCTTTGTTAGCACAATAACAAACCAATGAAAGACCAGCAAGATAAATGTGAAGATAGAGTGCTCAGAGACTTTTAAAATTTGAATAAAGGGTCACATGGTTCACATAGTTTTACTGTTGAATTTTATAAATTATTGGGACAAATATTGGCCCCTTCTTGTTCCGATCCTTACAAGAAAAAGGAAATTTGTCTATATCCCAGTATCAAGGAGTAATAAACTTTTTTCAAAAAAGAAAATAAGGACATGCGTTTTTAATATGTAATTTTAGACCTATTTAACCTTTCAAATACTGACCAAAAAATGGCATCAGGAGCTTTGGCTAATAGGGTTAAAGAATTACTTCTATTTATTATAAGTGACTCATAGAAAGGTTTTATGTGAGACAGGTTTATAGGGGAAAACACTCGATTGCCTTATTATGTAATTCATCATCAGAATTCTAGATTAGAAAAAGCTTATTACTCCATTGAATGTACCTTAATTTAAATTTCTCAAAGGAAATCAAAGAAGTATTGTGGGTCTTAAAAAGTTGGGAACATGGAGATATTACATAAATGGGTAAAATTGCAGTAATAAAACCTTGAGCCATTCTTTAAACTTGTTCATTTATTTATATCACTTCCATGCTTGCAAAAAATTAGCTAAATGAGTTAAATACCTTGTTCCTTAAATTTATATGGAATGGAAAGTCTGATTAAAATTAAAAGAAATATACATTAATAGGAGATTATGAAAAAAGGGGTTAAATATAAAATATATCCCTTTTTTTCACACTTAATGCAACCCTTCCACAAAATTTGATTTAATCCAAATCTGAACAACTTATTAAATAGTATTTTAAATTTTCGGGTCTGAATTTCACTTGTTCTAATTAACAAAAAGCAAGGATTCTTCTCTAATATTATCTGCAATAATCATGGACATGTGATGATATGATTAATGCACTCAATCTTTTGCTGGACAACATTTTTGTTCCTTTTGGCAACGCTATTTATCAACGGGTCATATGTATTCCCATGGGTACAAATTGTGCACCTCTCTTTGCAGATCTTTTTCGGTTCTGTTACGAACAAGACTTCATGTAAAAATTTCAAAACGGAACCATACAAAACAGAAATAAACTTATTTTCTATTTTCAATGATAACAATAGGTATATTGAGGATATCCTTGCTATTGACAATTCAAAGTTTTTAGATTATGAAGACATCATTTACCCACGAGAACTGTAATTAAATAAAGGAAACATTGAATCCAAATACTGCCCTTTTCTGTATCTAACTATCATTATTGACTGTGGTAAAATGAAAACTAAAATATATGATAAAAGGGATGATTTTGATTTCACTATTTCTAATGTCCTCTCCACATTCCTCTCGCTCCATCCTACGGGGTTTATATTTCTCAACTGGTACAATTTCCTCGCGCTTGTTCTACTCTTGATGATTTTACGTAACCTTACTATCATAGCCAACTTTTACAACAGGGTTACATATTTGATAAGTTCGTGAATACATTTTAAGAAGTTTAACAATTGATATGAATATTTGATATTTAAATATGTCGTTACTCGCAAACAACTTATTATTAAGGGCATATCTAATCCTCGTTTTTACGGAAACGTTGTAAAAAAATGACACAAACTGATTAAAGATCCAGAAAAACTGAGACGTAACTTACATTCTTTACGTAATAGAGGATATCGACAAGATACGCTGCTTGAATATGTTAAATTAGCTTTAGTGACCTGAACATTTTACACCCATACTGGCCTCTCGCTGATACTGCCGATGTCTACTGAAATAAATGAAGATTTTTTACCAAAGCCTTCGGGAAGATTAGAGTTTGATTTTTCTTGTGTAGTGCGACAGTGTTTTACCAGCAGACTAGGCTCATTCAGCTGCCCGGCGGTTTAGCGGCGAGCACCCCTTGACCCATCTTTCAACATTACGTATTGTCATATTCTCTCCTCTGAAGATTGTGGTCGTGGAGTTAGTAGTCTACCAGTATAGGGTTTCATTTGTTTGTTTAATATACTTTAGGGAAACGGGGCGGATAAAGTGGAAGTCTGGATACTCATAAACCGGATTAACCCTACCGCTGGCTTTTCCTAGTGCCGGTTCCAAGTCCGGTTGTCTTGAGTTCCTATCGTTGTTTACATTTGTCTTTTGTCTTATTTGTGTTTTTCCTGTATACAATTGTGGCATGTAATTGTAATTTTCAACCATTGAAGATGTTTCCTGTTATCCACTTTTCTACAAGATTCATATGTCATTATTTATTTCCTACTTAAATTGCAACTGGATTTAAAGATTTTTAAGGGATATGACAAATTCTTGGCAAAACTTTAAAAATTTGTATGAAAGAGTCTTCAAGTTTCAAAGGGAACAAATAAAAGATGTTGCTATGAAGCAAAAATACATTTTGGAGGAATCGATGCTTAGTCTAGCTTTAGCAAACCAAGTTACCAAAATGCGTGTACCAAATATTCTGTCTTAAGAAATTTTAAAATTTTGATCCATGGGATGATTTTTCTTCTTATATTAGATGGGAAAATTATGGAGTACAGTATTTGTACAAATGCATGACATTAAAAATCTTATAACCAAGGCGTTCTATAATTTTGATTCAATGAAAGACATCTTTGTAACAAATAATGTTTTTCAATATTACGGTTTGATGTCATAGATCCCAAAATCAATAAAAGAGTAAGGAGATACTAGTATAGCTAAACATCCAGGGAATGTCACGCTATATTCTAACTCGGAAACCTGAATAAATAACGTAATATTTTTTACTTACAAACCACCTGAATTAAAGAGGTCAATTTTTTTTGTAATATAGATGAATCTATTCTTTGTTACGGAAAAGTGTTAAATTTATGAATGTCCCCGAGAGCATAACATGGACATAGACCACAATTAAATACAATATATGTCTATCTTACAACTTTTCCAAATATTTTCTTGCAAGCATATTCTAGGCCTAAAATTGCCTTATACACATTTAATTACATCCGATCCAGGTAAAACCTGGAAAGCATGACATGTGTTGACCCGCATTTTAGACTGGCATTTGGAGTTAAACCACAGAGGGGTCAGAATTTGGAGCATATATTCAAATTCATGGCAAATTACACCCCTTTTCAGACGCACGCTGCTGCCAAATAAAATAAGATTCATCCACAAAAAAAATATTTCTGTAAACTTCCAAGTATATACTTTAATTTTACTACAAAGTAAAACTTCATTATCAAACAAACAATACCAATATTATTTTTTCAAAAATACTCCTTGTTATTAAGGAACTACATTAGACTACCCTGAAACCGGATGTAGAATTTGTGGTCTATGAAAGGGACAAATTTCAATAGATTTCAATAAAATTTTTACAATTTACTAGTATATGTGTTAGTAACATTATATCAGTGTTTGAGCGCATTCACTTCAAAAACAAGCAAGAACGGACATTAAACATAAGCATAGGGTTCTACAACTACAAGGTTCACTTTTAAGACCATGTTTAATTTCAACTACAAGAAATTAATTCCAAATATTTCTTATTGATTTATCTTCTCTGTAATTTTTCTATTGTAATTTAATTTCTTACATTCAAATTACAAGTTTTTAACACTTTTAAAAAAAATCTTGAAAAAAATATTTTTAATGATTTTTTTAAATAAACATACACTTTTCCAAAGCAAAATGGCCATAAAGGGCAAATTGTAAGAAAATAAAAAGTCTAAGATTGTCAAATTTCTTGTTAAAAATTAGAGGAACATGTAATATCTCAGTTTCAATAACCTTAGACCAAACCTAAATTGAAATCTATAAATAACTTATGAATTAATCCAAGGGGGTTGTCTATTTATGAATTGCACAAGAATTGGTAAATAGTATACAAATGAGTAATAAGAATTAAATCTTCTGACTGTTGTTTCTAATTTTAATGATATGATGTTATTAACACTTTCCTTATAAAATGAGACCCCTTTCCAGTAAAAAGTTGAAAATACAACATGGGAAAGTTAAGAAATAGAAAGAAAACACAGTTTAAAAAGGGCAATATTCCACATAATAAAGGCAAGAAATTTCCTGAAATGGACATAAAAGACTCTGTAACAGTGTTAAAATGGAAAAGATTTGCTCCAGGAAATTATTCCCAGGTTACAAAGCACATTATGCTCCAGACACAGAGGGAACCCCTAGCAGTACCAGATTTCTACGTCCGATCAAAGAAATAAAGTCCGAGGTTATTTCACCACCAAATAAGATTCAACAAAAGAAACAGATTGTCAATGGCACTGAAGGAATGTGAACAATAGATAATGACAAGATGGTTGATATGTAGAATGATGTATTCAGCTGCCATAGTACACAAGAATCTCCATGTGAAGGACTATCTGCCACAATATTTGAGAATAAAAAGTGGGGATCTGCATGGAAATACAAGTTCATGTGTAAAAACTGCAACTTTATATCAAAGGAGTACAAAGCATATGAAGAAATTAACACGGACAAACCTAAACCTAATCCTGCTGCTATAAATTATGGCCTTGCAGTGGGAATGCAGGACACTCCAATGGGAGTTAAAAGAACTAGACTACTGTTAAATAGCATGAACATTCCAGCACCTGAAAAAAGTGGTCTCCATAAACAATAAATAAGATATCTGAGTATACACATGACTTGAATAAGCAGATATGAAAGAAAAAATAAACTTGGTGAAGAAAGTAAATGCAGACAGAGGGAATGATCCAAATGTTCTGAACATTGCAGTCGATGGCCGTTACAATACAACAACTATTGCAAGTCGAAAAACGCCTGGACAGAATGCATCTCCAGTAATTGGCATTGCTGTGGAAACAGTAGCTGACAAACAATATATTATACATGTAGCATCATATTATCAGAATCAATTATGCTGGACTGGTGCATGGCTAAAGGGAACGGGATTTAATTAAGAATGTCCTGGTGGACATGAAGGGTGCACGGCTAATATTTCTCTATTTTCACCCTTGTCAGAAGAAACAGTTGGTTATGAAATTGGCAAACAGTTGATTCTTTATGATGTTTTAGTCAAATATGTGACAACTGACGGAGATAGCAGGTCGAGCCATGGTATTGCTAAAGCAATGAAACTACTCGATCCACTATGTTAGCTGACCAAACACATCTCGGACAATCTCAGTTCCGACAGAGTCAGCGTGCATCATTCAGTGAGGACATGTTTCCTGGACGCACTAGAGAAATGAGAAAAAATGTCCATAAAACTTTTAGTAAGGACATTAAAGCTAGGTGTAGTTGCATTTTTAAAGCTCCAATGAAGGAATATAATAGTGATGTTGGTGAAATTAGGAAGCACTTACCAAATGTATTAAAGGCTACACTAAAATGCTTCTCTGGAGACTGTTCTATGTGTCGACGTTATTCTATAGTTTGCAGTGGTGGAGTTGTTAAGAACTGGTGGTACCGATCAATCTTTCTAGGACCAAATCAAATTACACACCTAAATATGAATGAAAATGACATGCAAATAGTGAATGAACTACTAAAATGAGACTTAGTATTGAATCATTAGAGCTGCTAAAACTAAATAGTAGTACACAAAAGTGTGAATCAACAAACAGAAGTATTAATATTGGACTACCTAAGAATGTTAATTATTCTAGAAATATTAAAGGGAGATTAGCATCATGCATTCATGCAAGAAACAATGGACCGGGCACTTCAGTTATAGCAAAAACTAGAAATGTTAGAATTATGTGATGATGTAAAAAAGTCTTTAAATCAAATGGACAATGAATGCGAGTACCATAAACAATATGAAAAAAGAAAAACAAACATTAATCGAAGACTTCGACAACTTGGCAATAAAATATATTGCCACCGTAAGAAGCGAGAAGCTACAAATGAAGTGCCTGATTATGAAATCGGTCAGTTAGATCCAGTGCTAGAACATTGGTAATGGTCAAGGAAAAGATAACTCTTATTATTTTGTAACACTTCAATATTTCTAGTGAAAAGCAATTGGTATGTGTGCAAAATACATGAACATTGACTGAAAGCAGTATTATTATGATTAATAAAAATGTATCAGATTTTGTAGGTTTTTTTTGTGTATACATAGTCCCAAGTAAGGAATATGTTGGTGATTGGCTTGTCCGTGTCTTCTTATAAAATTTTAGTTTCTTGATATTTGGGTTATTGGATGTGGTTTGTTTTCATTGATTTATCCACTTTTTTACCCTTTTGGGGCCATTTAGGGCTTGCTATATGGTGTGAGGTTCCTCAGTGTGTTGAAGACCGCTAGATGCTTTGTTTTGGGTCGTTTTAACCTGGATATGGGATGTTGTCTCCTTGACATTTACCCCATTTCCTTTCTTTTTCATAGTGAAGATTTCAGTATATTCTAATATTCGATTAGTGAGTAACTGATATTTACTTCAGTTGCAACAAGCATACTGGAAAAGTATCATGTGTCTGACAGACTCCCCTGCTCAAACAAGCATTTCTATTATTATTTATGTGCTTGGGTTCTAAAACAAGGTGTTCTGGATTGATGCATAGAGAGTTGTGGCACAGATGAGAGCAATCAAGTGTTGGATCTGGATTTAAAATATGGTGTGAAATCATAAAAGCAAGTCTGTGTACAGTAATTTTCTTCCATTTCTTTTCTATGGGGTGCTTGAAATCACACCATATCTTTTGTCCTTTGAGGTGGCTGCATTAAAAAAATACACTTTTCATTGGATGATGTTTCAGATTTTTCTTTCCGTTTTTCACTGTACAATTAAAAAAAATCCTCCATTTTAACTTTTGAATTGATACTGAGGCTAGAATATGGTGTATGAATACCAAAAATTATCTTTGTTACAGATGCAAATGACACGGTTCAACACATGTTTTATGTAAAATTTCCATATTTTGCCATATTTGGTCAAATATGCAAATTAGGTTTGCCAAATATAGAAATTGCAAGTTATGCAAATTAGGTTTGCCAAATATAGAAATTGTAAGTGAAAACAAGAGATTATTATTCACTTTGTGCCTGGACAAAATTTGGTGGCCAAACTCTGCACGGTTTTATCACAACATGGATTTAATGCAAACTAGTGGACCCACTAGATCAGGACATAGACCACAATTAAATACACTATATGTCTATCTTACAACTTTTCCAAATATTTTCTTGCAAGCATATTCTAGGCCTAAAATTGCCTTATACATATTTAATAACATCCGGTCCAGGTTAAACCTGGAAAACATGACATATGTTGACCGGCATTTTAGACTGGTATTTGGAGTTAAACCACAGAGGGGTCAGAATTTGGAGCATATATGCAAATTCATGGCAAATTACACACCTTTTCAGACGCATGCTGCTGCCAAATAAATTAAGATTCTTCCACAAAAAATATTTCTGTAAACTTCCAAGTATATACTTTAATTTTACTACAAAGTAAAACTTCATTATCAAACAAACAATACCAATATTATTTTTTCAAAAATACTCCTTGTTATTAAGGAACTATTTAGACTACCCTGAAACCGGATGTACAATTTGTGGTCTATGTCCACATTTAAGTGTCAGTCTCCCACTATATATATATTATAAATTAAAAAAACATTAAACAATCTTCGGTTATAGTATTTTCTCATGCTGCAAAAACAAAAACCAACAACGCGGTTTGTATCGTCTGATAAGATCCGCTGTAAACAATTAATGGACAAAATAGATACGGTACTTTAAAAAAAATCAGTTCAAGACAAAAACGACCGCCAATGATGACACCATCATCTCCATTTCAGAGTTGACATTGACTACACATTTCATATCAATATCCGAGGTTAAATTAAATCTCACTTGTAAAAAAGTTTATTTGTTTTGGTTGTACACTTTTTCGTGGAATGACTGATAACACAGGAATGTATCACTTAAAATATATATTGTCCCAGATTTGTTATTATTTTTTCATTCTGTTATTGAATATTCTGTTAATAGTACATTGTACTAGACTGTCAAAAATAAAAATATTCTTTAGAGAGTTGCATTTCATCTACAATAACTGTACAGGAATCTTGTATGGAACATCCCTTTCAAAATGTTTAAAGCCCCTAAATGTCTTAGTCTTGATGCTTATTCCTTTTCCTAAGATTTCCAGTATCTCCTTGTGGTCTGGACGAACGTTTTGCCTCATAAAGTTGAAGTATATATTTCAGAGATTTACCATTTAGTAATTTTTCAGCTGATCATCCGAAATATTATAGTTATTATCACTTTTTCAAGACATAATTTTCACTTTCAAGGCTTGACCATCCCATAGACTGCAAAATACAGTCTATCAGCACTTATGTTTTAGCTGTAGATGATTAAGCTTCACGAATACTATGTAAGACCTGTTTCTTGCCCTACACATAATTATTTTGTACCAACGGCTAAGAGTACTGCTAGTTACAATAAACAAACGACAAGTATTTCTTCATTTACTGATAATACTTATATGGAAAGATTATGTACGACCAACAATAACTAGACATATCGACATACACAGTTTTAAAACGATAAATATTTAACAAGCGACAACTTCTTCAGTTATCCAAACACTAATGATACATCTAATGCTTGCATAAATTTTGACATAGGTGGTCTTAAATTGTATATACATGTACCTTTTATATACTTAATGCCATAATGATTCTGGTTGTTGCAGAAGAAAATTTTTAAAGATTGCCTTTTATTATACACATCATCAAGCAAAGTTTTTTGTGTAATAGATGAATCTTGTCTGTTTGGTTGAGCACTAAAAATTGTCTATTAATGAGAAAAGTACCTGATGGTCTATGAGAAGTGTTAAAAGTTCTGTCTACCAGGTTTGAGTTGGCCATACTGGCGCTATAACAATGCACTTTGTCCGATCTCGCTGATTTTTTCTGAGTATAGAAGACTGAAAGGTGGAAATGCATAACAATATAAGTTTGACCATGAAACTGAAGAAGAGCATAAAAAACTACGCATCATTTTTTTTCAGCTCACCTGACTATTCCAGGGTGAACTTTTGCCATTACTTGGCTTCCGGCGTCCGTCGTAAACTTGTTTCCTCTGAAATCAATGAGCCAATTTAATCCAAACGTGGTCTGGGTCATCATCAGGGTATTTAGTTTTAAAAATATGTTCGGTTAGTCCAAGGATCAAACAACATGGTCAATGTTACTAAAAATAGATCATGGGGTAAATCGCTGTTTTTGGCAAATAACTCCAAAACCGATATCAAAAATCTCACAAGAAGTAAAATTGTTCAGAATGCCGAGATCTATCTGCCCTGCAATTTTGAAGGAAATTGGAAAACCCGTCTTCGACTTAGAGCCCCTTTTCCGTAAAATTTTCAAAATTTATGCATTTTTTATTTTTTATTTCAACAACTATAACAGATAGAGGTGAAGTGTTTTTTTTTTTTTAAATGTTCAGCATATCAAGATCTACATGCTCTGAAATTTGGAAGAAAATCCAAATGCATGTGTTATTGACTATTTTTCATCCATTTTTTCAATGCCATGTGGTTATGGGTTATTTCCCTTTAAATTCTGTTTTCAAATATTATTTGGTTTAGTTTTCTCTTTTAAATTTTAGAAAAAATCTCTTCTATCACTTTATTAAAAACAATTATTTGTTCCATAATCAAGAGCAAAAAAGTATTTTCGTACAATTTTGCAAAAATACTTCCATAATTTTTACTTATTGCACATCTTAATAATTTTTGTATATAAATGTATATTGTGTCCTACCGTGCTTAAAGTTTGCCTACCATGCAAATATCATTTTCCAAAATAATAAAGATAAAAAAAAAGTTTGTAAATAGCATCTTGGCTTAATAGCATGCATTGACTTTATTAATGACCTGGCTATGCCATGGTGAGTTTTTGCCATCACTTTGTCCTGGTCTGTCCGTCGGAAATTTTTCATTCAAATATCTTCTCTGAATTCGCTGGGCTAATTGGAACCAAACTTGGTCACAATAGTCCTTAGCTGGTCCCTTTTAAAAAAAATTGTCTGGCAAGTTAGTATCATATCCAAGAAGGCCGCCGGCGAGGAAACCGGTTTTAACATTGGACCCTATGGGAAAGCTATCAAAGATCTTCTCTGAAACCACTGCGGCAATTGGAACCAAACTTGGTCACAAGTCCTTGGGTGGTCCCGTTTAAAAATTGTGTCCGGCAAGTCCACACTTAATCCAAGATGGCTGCTAGCGAGGAACTTTGTCGAAAATTGGGCAATATATTGCAAAAAACTTCTCCTCTGAAAATACTGGGCCAATTGGAACCAAACTAAGTCACAATGGTCCTTGGGTGGTCCCTTTAAAAATGTGTTCGGCAAGTCCACATCATATCCAAGATGGCCACCAGTGGTTTTAACATTGAACCCTATAGGGAAACATATTCAAAGATCTCCTCTGAAAGTACATGACCAATTAGAATCATACTTGATCACAATGGTCCTTACTTGGTCCTCTTCATAAAATGTGTCCGGCATGTCCGCATAGCATCCAAGATGGCAGTCAGCGGGGAAAATTGTTTAACCTTGGACCCCATGGAAAATCATTTAAAGATCTTCTCTTAAAATACTAGGCCAATTTGAACCAAAGTGAGGCACAATCCTTAGATGGTCTTCAAGAGAGGTGACAGTCGGTCTACGCCCCATCGAAAATAGCTGCCAATGGGGAACATAGTTTAATTTTGGATCATATAACATCAATGTCTATCAACAAACTTGAAAGTGAGAACCTTAAGAGTTGGGATTATTTTGACTTATTGTGTCAGGCTATACAGGCTCTTGAGAGCCTCTTGTTTTATTATTAACTGAAAATATTTGGGCACAATTTCCACTTTTTTTTTCATTGAACTTTCTACTCTCTATGTCAGCAATGTATTCAGATAATGGGACATATCTGCAATAAGCCAAACATGTCTTTCAATACAAAACTTCCAAATTTGACATGCCAATGTATGCCAGTCTGGTGATGTAATTCCGCCTATATTACAATGCATATATATGTTACAGGAATTTTCTGAAATTAGGCATTTTGTAAAAAGCTTAAAATTTCAGTCATTTTATAAAATGCCTAAAGTGGTTGGTCATTTTCTAAATTTCCTAAAAATTTTACAAAATGACTGATTTTTTTCACTAGATTTTAAGACATTGACCTGTCAGGCAATTTCTAAGTATCTGCATTTATCAACAAAAACCATTACGCACATACTTTTAATGCCATTCAAGTGTTTTTCTTTAATTTCAATATAAAAAAACCTGAAACAAAGTTATAATCGCTTTTGTCCCTTGTTCATGGCAGTACCAGACATTTAATGTCAAACAACAAAAATTTACCATATCTTGAAGCCGCAACACAGAAAATGTAATAACAAAAAGGAAAAAATTCTATTGCAATAAAAAAATGAAATCGGGGAAAAGGAGCTTTATTTAGACTACTATTAAAATCAAAGGTTTACAATGTTTGAATTATTCTACATAATACCCCAACAACAGGCATTATGTCAACACTGTGCCGTATTTGTGAAATACTCCAAAATTGCTCTTAACCAAGAGCAACAAATTTCTAACTCTATACTACAGAATGTTAGGTGCAGCCGTAAAATGTTGATTAAGAATATGTCAAATATCCTAGGAGAAAATAATGCTGAAATTACTTTTTTGACAATATTTGATAGATGATAATCTTTCAAAGCCCATTTGGACATCATCTATCATCACAAAGGGTTTCACAATGGTTTAGTTGCCTGTTTTAAAAACTAAATAGTAATGGTATATTGCATGATATCCCGACACATATTTTTGTGCAAAATTTGCAAGAGACCTAACTACAAACTTACATGATAAACTAGAGGATGACATATAATGTACAAGGTTTTGTATCTGTAAGACACGTATGATATCCTGCCTGGTAAACTTAAGATTTCATTCGTAGGGAAGGACAAACGGAAGGACAAGGGTAAAACAATATGCAAAACTTAACGTACCGGGGGCATGAAAAAAAAAATTCTACAAAGTTTATAAATAATGCTGCTTCAATAGAAATTTTGAAGACATGTAATTTTGTTAAGTCTGAATGCCCGAAATTTAGAAAGTGGGGGTGGCTCAAAGAACTTGGACCTCTGAACCCAACATTGAGCTTGTCTGAAGACTGTTTGCAATTTTGTTCATAATTTATAGGTTAGCTAGAAATGTCGAATTTGCAAATTTCAAAGTTTCAAGAGGAATAAATCCAGATTTTCTTGGATCTTTTAACAACAAATCGAACTTGGCCTACCTTTTGCAGTGAACAGCTTGTATCTTTGCATTTCACAACAAAAAGAAAAAAAAATCCAAGAAAAAAAACAAACAAACAAACAAACAAACAAACCAAATGTAGAAGGTATTTTTCAAGTTATCTCTGTACTGCAAACTCGTCTTTTTGAATAACATCAATATTTTTGAGAGTCAAATTTTAACTTAGGCACTTTGTAAAAAGCCTGATGATTTTTTCTAGGCATTTTGTAAATTACCTAGGAAATTTATTCATTTCATAAAATGCCTAAAATAGCAAGGCATTATACAAATTGCCTAAATATTTCAGTCATTCTATAAATTGCATGAATTATGAAATTGCCTGTAACATATGTATATGCTTTGGCAATGGTCTTGTCAATTCTAAGGCCTATTTTTACATTTGATTTGTTCTTACAAAAGGACCAGAGAGGGGAGTATACAAAATGCAAGTACTTCTAAGTTATTTATATCGAAGTGCAATTCAGATTCATTTCATCTGCCTCCATTTCTATTATCATCACAGACTACACCTCAGCCTAACATACTAGCATCAGTAGTGATTACTAGCTGGGGGTCACCATGATCAATTTTTCTATATTGATATTTAATATTCTCTATCCGACCTTTAAGTTAAGTTTTTATTGCATTTGTAATGTTATTATTTAATGTCGCTTACCTGCGAATATCTTCAGTATAAATGTCCCTCTGGTCACTGGTACTATCTACTAAGATTATATAAACATCTTAACACATGGAAGTTTAGGACTACAAAGAGGCTAGGGAACAGGTTGATATCCGTGAATTTGGTCCCATAAATCACCTTTAATCAAACTTTTCAGTACAAGATTAATTTTTTATAAGAATCAAGAATAAACATCAAATTCTTGATTCCGAAAAAACTTTAAATTTGTACTGAAAAGTTTGATTAAAAGTGATTTTGGGGGCGTGTCATGGTGCGGCCCACGCCCTCTGCACCACCGGGGTAACTTAAGAAACACTTTTCTTTTATCATTTTGATACAAATATTGAATTTTCACAATCAAACCTTTTGTACTCAATTGTATGAATAAACTTTGAATTAGCTTGCTCCCAGACTATTATGTCAATATCTAGAATACAGTGGGGTTACCACTTGTCATACAAAATGGGAAAGTAGCGTATAAACCCCACAGGTCTTTGTCTTTGCTCAGGTAATTCAAAACTGATAACCTAAGGTTCACAGCAATTTCAAAACTAACGACTTAAGGGTCAATGCAACAAGTAAAAACTCAAAACTAATTCAAAAAACTATTTAAGTATATACCCCTGATATAATTACAAAAAGGCTTAAGCTGGTGGGTCTGGTGACTACCCTAAATATTGACCAGAGTGATTGTACTTGGTCTCAAGGCCAACACCTCCCAGCAGAAACAGCTCTATCCCTTCCAAATAATCGGACAACTGACCTTTCAATCGGAATAGAGATTGCAGAAGGGCCACAAGGTGGATCATACCTCTTCTCGTCAACTTCGGAATTGTGTCACAGCCACACGCTTTTATCTCAAGAATACTAGGATTCAGATTCTGTTCGTACTGGACTTGAGCTTCCCCATGAATTAACCTTGTTATAATTGGCCCATTCGACAACTCAATTGTAGGCAAGGGCTAACCAAAAATTGGTAAGATCCAGCCAAGTGCAAGGTAAAAGCTATGATGCGCACATCTTTTGGAAACTGCTGATATAATGAGAAAAAGATACTATCTTATTAATCTTTTTATCTTCTTAATGGCTGCTGTTCCTTTATCACATTATCCTGAGGGTATCTCTCCAGAGCAGCTGCCCCCATAGAGCAGTAGGGCTCATATATGGAATTTAGTCTAGCCATATAGATGCCTGGGTTCCATTGTTTCCAAGTTAGGTGTAGCAATCAAGATTGTTCTGTTATATCTAATGTCATTGGCTCCTGCTACAGGGAATACACTGTGGGATTTCTGTGGGCAACGGAGGTTCCATTGAATGACATGGGAAGCATACCAGGGTCACATGGGTGCAGTCCTGGACTTCTTTCACCTCTGCACAAAACACCTACCTGTGATATTGCAACTGTCTCATCAGGGGTTTTAGGGGCAGTTTGAATAGGCTGCTGTTCTTTTCAAACAAGTCTACCAACCCTAGGTCAGATGACACAGAGCTGGAATTTCTACCAAAGTCATCCCCTTCTGATGAACCTTGACAATGTTGTCTATCACTGTGAATGATGTCACTACAAGTATCCTTTGTATAATGGACACAATCAGCATGAAAGGATGGCACAGGGTCATTGGTGGATGCTGTCAACGACAAAGTGACACTGAGTGGTGGAAACTTAGGCACCTCATGCCCAATTAATTCCTGCACAAAAGGAGAAGACAATCCATGTGGTCCAGTCAAACTTGTAGTTTGACCCTTACAGGGCAAATCTAGAACAGCACTGACCGATACTATACACCATGGGCTGTCTCAAATTAATTTTTCTCAGAGGGATCGCAGTCACATTCTGTGAACTTAATAGGGATGACCTCAACTTGATAGTCTGAAAACATAGACTTCTGGGCAAAGTTCATGGTGTCCTGTTCCTCCATAATGGAAACTACTTCCCATGCTTCTTTCTTTCTAGGCTGTCCAGGACTATTGGACGGAACATTGTGACTTTTCTGTGCATCAACCATGTACTCCCCACTCAGCACACGTTGCAGGATCCCCAGACATACTTTTGACTAAGTTGGGGGATACCACTTAAGTTTCCTGGGCTAGAACAGCTGTCATGGTTTGACTAGGAATTAATTCCCCAGGACATAGGGACCTCTAAGTCATGGACTGTCACCTTTCCATCATTCAGGTTATCCCCTGTTCCCTCAAAAAGTTTGTTCCCAGGAGCCTTTTGTCTCCGATTGGGGCCACATAGATATTCATCCTGAAGGACTGCTAGCCCAGCCCCAGTTCAAAGGGCCCAGCAAAATATCCATTCATACTTATTCCCTTCCCCGTTGTGTTCAAAATGACTTCATTAATAATTGGAGGGAAATATTCTAAAGCTATATACACCTCTTCTGATATATGTGTCACTTGTGCTGCTGTATCCACTACATTACATGTAAAAACTTCACCTTGTACCCTTACCGCCATTTTGTACTATAGTCCCTCCTGACACATTACTGATAGTGATAGTTTCTAGACCCCTTCTCTTGAGTTTCTCCGCCCTCACTGGGATCATTTCTAAAGTAATCCATCAAAATCGTCTCCCTTTCACTCTCTGAAAAAAAAAACAACTCCAATCCTGAGAGAGGGTCCTCCATCTCACCAAGGGGCTTACTCGGTAATTTTGATTGGCCTTATCCCTCCCTTGCTTCTGATTCCTTTACCTCTGTACTATGGGCTAAGACTCGAGAACTAGGCCTGGTCACTTGATCACTCTATCCCTGCCTTAGCCAGTCTTGGCTAAATGACTTGGTGATAGCCAGTTCCCCATTTATCTTTCTGTGTCCTTCACTTGATTTAGTTTCCCATATATTCTGGTCTTCCTGTTTGAGATCTCCGTGTGACGGGTCGCACTCAGGCCTATTGAGCCAACCCGTTGGAGTTTAAAGGACTCTGACCATCATCAAAGGTTAGCCTGTGTATAGGAGGTTCGTGTTGTTCTAATGTTAGACATTCGATTTTAAAGTGGTCTATATCTCCAAAAAAAAAAAATTCCCTCACCTGTAGGCGAAGTGCTGTGGAACTGAGGGCTTCTTGTAGGCTGGGCTAGCAGTTTACAGCGTGTGATTCACAAATTTAACAAGAGGAAAGCTGTCAATGTGACAGCAAACCGGGTTTTCTTTTACATGGACAATATATCTTACACATGGGTTGACCCTAAATATTTGAAATGTACTTATAACTTTCATATGTATTCAATGTTAAACCTTCCACCAAAGTAGACTATTTCTGAAAGTTCAGCAACTTCGATTTTAATCAAAAAGGAAAATCAAAGTACTGTGCACACCTCTGATACAGGTCCAAAAATTGATGTAAAATTGACTATTTTCAACAACTTATATTTTTGTCATAGAATAGATTTATTAAAAATCAAAATCAAAGTACCATGCACACCTTTGATATATGTACAACTAATCTGCAAAATAAAAAATTCCTGTTTCAAATACTGTAGGAGATTTGCTCTGGACAAAGGAACACCCTATTGTTAAAAATTTGACGTAAAGATGACTAAGTTCAACAACTGATATTTTTGACATAAATTATCAAAAATCAAAATCAAAGTACAATGCACACCTTTAACATATGTACAATTGATCAGCAAAATAAAAACTTCCTGTCTCAAATACTGTAGGAGATTTGCTCCGGACAAAGGGGGTACCCTATTGTTAAAAATTTGACGTAAAAAGGACTAAGTTCAACAACTAATATTATTGACATAAATTATCAAAAATCAAAATCAAAGTACCATGCATACCTTTGATATATGTACAATTAATCTGCAAAATAAAAAACTTCCTGTCTCAAATACTGTAGTAGATTTGCCCCGGACAAAGGGGGTACCCTATTGTTAAAAAATTATACGTAAAAATGACTATTTTCAACAACTGATATTTTTGACATAAATTATCAAAAATCAAAATCAAAGTACCATGCATACCTTTGATATATGTACAATTAATCTGCAAAATAAAAACTTCCTGTCTCA
>MJUU01051275.1:236815-296164 GCA_002080025.1 Modiolus philippinarum | reverse complement strand
TTAATCTGCAAAATAAAAACTTCCTGTCTCAAATACTGTAGGAGATTTGCTCCGGACAAATGATGTACCCATTTGGCAGCCGCCCGCCCCCCGCCCGCCCGCCCGCCATTTTCACCATTTTAATAACCAGATTTTTCCGATGGAAAACCCGGTTAAAAACCTATTATTTTATTCTTAAAATCTAACTTAATTACGACTAAATTTGAATGAAAGGCATCCAAATTTGAAGTTTTACGTCAAAAATTAAATTTGACTAAAGATTTAAATAAATATTGAGTAAACCAAACATTAAATTTTCAACTAGAAATTGAAATTTCTATGAAATTATTTAAACGAATTGTTTCGTGCAGTGTCCTAGAAACAGCTGCTGATTAAATGAATTTCGGACAGACTACAAATGCAATTTTACCAGTTTCCAAAGGAAATGCGTAGAGTCCTAGTGAGACAATCTAATAAAAAAGTTGTAATGCTCATTTTCAGACTTTTAAATTTAAAATTATTGCAGTTGGAGTTAACATATGTGTTATGGTCTCATGTTCATTTACTCCATATCCTTTCGTATAATTTTTAGTAACTTCTTTTTGCAATTTTGCACTTTAAAAAAATTCTGAATCACGACGTCATTGCAGACAATTATGAAAAATTTGAGGTGTTGACAGTAAAATGTGATGTCCCTTTTCCCACACTTTTTGTACCGTTTTCCCAATTTTTTTAAACACATTTTTGTTCCATTTCCCGATTCCCTGAATAATTTTTTTTTTACTTTTCACACTCCCAACTTCTTACGTTTTCCGATTTCCTACATATTGTTTAACATTTTTCCCATTTCCAAACTTTTGACCCCCTTTCTCCAATTATACAAAACCATGTTACCCCCTCAAATTAGTTCCAGATTCGGTATTTCGTAGTATTGTTTTTTTTTACTATAATAATAGAAAGGAAATTTAATCTTGCATTGTGAACAATGTTTATTATGTATTTCGTTTTTATGTTCACTTATATATATATATATATATATATATATATATAACGGGTAATAGAACCCCTAATTAGCTTACTTCAATGCAGAAAAACAAAAGTTAACTGTTATTGAATGTTATCGAGCTAATTATCATATATTCTACACGATTCACTATGCACATACATATAGAATGATGTAACTATACTTCTCTCGGCTATAGGGTAAGTGTGTAATATTTTTAACATACGTAAAACTGCTAGTCATAAAGATAAAGATCACTGTGTAAAATGGGCGGTGTCAATTGTTTTTAAAAAAAACATGACCGTCATTCAAAAGGGCAAACTTTATATACCCGCTCAATTTGTTAGGTTTACAATATTTTCTCGTTTACAATTGGAATACGAGGATTTATGTATTAACGGGTGCGTATGGCATGCCGTTTTCATATTTATTCGCTATTTAAGATATCTCATATAATATATAAGATATCTCATATATTACATAAGATATATTATCTAAAATATAAGATATCTTATATAAATTCAAATATATGAGATATCTTATATTTTATATAAGATATCTTATATATGAATTAAAATATCTTATTTAATATATAAGATATCTTATATACTAATAGAGATATCTTATATATTATATAAGATATCTTTTTTGAAAGTTTAATATAGATATCTTATATACTAATAGAGATATCTTATCTAACATATAAGATATCTCATATATGATATAAGATATAAATATACAACAATAGAGATGTCGATCGTATGCAATATGGTGTAAATGCCATCTTATACTCAAAGTTGGTACAAATCATGTGGTACTGAAAATAATAAATGCAACAATAGGGATATCAATTGTATGTGATATGGTGTAAATGCCATCTAGCACTCAAATTTTGTACAAATTTACTGAAAATATGCAACAATATGGATATCAATACAATAGTATGGGATTATCTGTAAATGCCATCTAGTATTCAAATTTGGTACAAATTAACTGAAAATATGCAACAACAGAGATATGGATAGTATGTCATATGGTGCAAATGCCATCTAGTACTCAAATTTGTTACAAATGAAATGAAAAAAAATACAACAATAGGGATATCAATAGTATCTGATAGGGTGTAAATGTTATCTATTTTTAAAATTTGGTACAAATTTCCTTTAAAGGTGCAACAATAGGGATATCAATTGTATGCGATATAGTGTAAATGCTATCTACAATGTAGCACTTAAATTTGGTACAAATTTACTGAAAATTTGCAACAATATGGATATCAATAGTATGTGATTATGTGTAAATGTCATATAGTACTCAAATTAAGCACAAATTAATATGCAAAAATAGGGATGTCGATAGTATTTGATATGCTGTTAATGTCATCTAGTACTCAAATTTGGTATAAATGTACTGAAGATATGCAACAATAGGGATATCAATAGTATGTGATATGGCATAAATGCCATCTAGTACTCAAATTTGGTACAAATGTACTGAAAATATGCAACAGTAGGAACATTGATTGTATGCAATATGGTGTAAATGTCATTTAGTACTCAAATTTAAAGCACAAATTAAGTGACAATATGCAAAAATATGGATGTGGATAGTATGCAATATGTTGTAAATGCCATCTTGTACTCAAATTTGGTATAAATATACTGAAAATATGCAACAATATGGATAATGCTAGTATACCATATGGTGTAAATCAGGTTTAAATGCCATTTAGTACTCAAATTTGGTACAAATTAACTGAAAATATGCAAAAATAGGGATATCAATAATATGCGATATAGTGTAAATTTCATCTAGCACTCAAATTTGGTACAAATTTATTAAAACAACAACTAGCAGCGTGATGGGTACAACGCGTTGAGAAGCATGCTTACCTTTTAAAATCACTTGATGATATCTCTGTTTGCTAGGTGTTCAGGCTGTTAGTGCCTTATTTTAATGGCATTTGTACTGTTTTTACTTGTGTGTTGCCTCATCCTTGATTTTGTTGTCTTATTGTTTATCATCCTTTGGTTGTCATGCCTTTTTTGGATTTTTTGACTTTATGTCAATTGCTTCGGTATTCATTTGGAAATGTATCCACTGTTAAATTTGGTTTCCTGTATATATTGTTATCTTTTCTCTTGTACATTTACTTCATATACTTTCACTTTGTTTATGTATCCCTTGCAGTGAGGCTGTGGTAGCTGATTGCCCTACTAGAAGCGTTTAATCTCTATTATTTTTCTTACGCATATTTATTAATGCATCAATCTGTATTTTGTTTTTAACATTTATATTAAATTTTCAGCCATATATTGGAAAAACAACTTTTTTGATAAATCTGAATTCCATTATTTTTCTTTATAAATATTTCAACATTTTACACGCATTTAAACAATGTATTTATACAATGTTTATAAAAAAACAGTAAAACGGTGGAACCACTTGGATTGATTAGCCAAGGCAAATTCCCCACTGTTCGGTTCAAACTCGCCTTTTTTAAACTTTTTTCCCGTGAATTATTTTCCTTTATCATATTAGGACACAGTATCAAAGATTGTGGAATTATTATCGAATTAACTGACAAAGAGAAGAATTAAATAGTTCAGAGATTATATAAAGAGTACTTTGTCGTCTTTTAAAACCCTATTTTTATTATTTTTATTTTATTTTTATTTCTGTAGGTCTCCTTAAGATTCTGACAAATTTGTTTTTTTTGATAGAGCATAGAAATGAGTACTTCGTTTTTGACTACTTTTGGATTATGGCTTCCCATATTATTTGATTTGAATGCTGCTGATGAGAGGTTACTCCATGAAACACGTGTACAGCATAACGAAATTTGCTGTTTTTATGTAATTTCGGTATTTTTTGTATAGAACATTATAGTTAATATTTCCATCAATTCTGAGATATAAGATATTTATTTCGAAAATTTCTCTAGCCGTATTTTTACAGTTCAGATCTCTTTTTTATGTTTTTAATTTTATTTTAATATTTAAAGATGTCTATGCTAATTTTCATATTACTGGGTAACATTCTTATATATTAACAATTGTATTTCCATAGCTGATTTTCTTTATCTTGATACAAACAATGTATTAAAATAGTTAAACAGGTCCATCTTTTTCAGTTGAATATATCTTCTAAGGTATAAGCAATTTCTTTGGAAGTTTCTTCTCCAGAGTTTTCACATGTCAATCTTTTCTGCTTTATGTAATATTAGTTATCAGATATAAACTTTGTATATGAATAATTATTGTTAACTTAGATATAAAGAAAACAATAAAATAGATCATTAATTACTGATGGGATGAGAGAATATACTCCAGTCGAACCATTAAATTTAGACGTCAGATTGTAAGAATTTATTACCAATGAGACTAGCTAGGGTAATTCATCTCAATTAGTGTAACATGTCCAGTTTCAGACAGTCCCTTATGGATCATCAATTTAGAAACACGCCAATTTTGAGACGACCCCTTTCATCCAGAGCATTATCAACAATAGAGAATATTTATGTATTCCATGCTTGCAATATTAAATGTCCAATGTAATAGGCGTGAACCGCTAATGCGGTTCACGCAATAAATGTTAATATACTGTCTGAGTTTGTCTTTATATATAAGTCACCACCTGCCCTAATTTTGAAAAGATCTCATCCCTATCATATGAAAACATGGCGTCCGACATGTCAGGGAGAACAGTGGATGTTTTATTGGGGAAAAATTCTATACTTTTGAAAATAAATGGAGTATTTACTATGACAAAAATATATGTTCAATTATACAAAAGGAGCTCCACCAAAATTGGAAGTGCATTGAAGGGGGGTTTTAATAAGGACTTAATATACCCGGAACTCAAATGAGGAACCTCGTTCGGTTATCTCCCTGTACCAAGTAAGTTTTGTATGGTACAAAGTGGAGATAATTTTAATATATCAATACCATCTTTTGATAGTAACTTGGTACAAGGAGATAACCGACCGAGGTTTCTCATTTACTTGCATACACAGAGGCAGAAAGTTTACTTCTAAATCCGAGGGATCTCGTCCAAACTAGAGGTTGGTCTTTGAAATGTTTTATTTTGTAGTTTTCGAATTTTGATTTTGTGAAATTAATATAAATTTGTAATTATCTTGAATTCCATTTTTCAGGTAACAATAGAAACAGGTAACAATAAGGATAGTAATTATTGTTACTTCATTTAAAACAGGTCCGCATCCGTTGAAGGTTCCATAGTTAGTCTCTGTTCCGGTCTTGGGTAACAATAATCATTTTATTAGGATTATTTTTCCATGTAAATCCAAATAATCGTAGCCAGTTCGATAAGATAATTATTAATAAAATGTAAATTAATCGTTAATCTAATTGCGGATATTAGCGTTTCACGCCTCTAGTGGAATATCAGGTTCGATAACTCCATGAGTCTTGGAAGAGGGTGTTTCTATCATTGTGAATTAAGATAAATCTGAATATTTTAATATTAATTTGCAAAATCCTAGTTGAATTGTTCAACCAATTTTTTTTTATCTTGATGATTATTAATGCGTATACTATCAAAACAATACGGCGATTACCTTGATTTACCTGTATTGCAGCGTCTGTCGGTTGTTTACCTGTAATATGATTAGATATTTTACGAAAGGATATGGAATAAATGAACATGAGATCGTAACACATATGTTAACTGCAACTGCAATAATTTTAATGAGCTGTATGGCCATTTCGGAAATTAATTCCTCATCAGCAGCACTAGAACCCAAACAAAGGAAATCCATAATTTCAAAAAATGACCCTTAATTCAATTATTAAGTTTATTCTAAGCTTCAGATTGGACTATTGTTTAGTGGGGTGTGTTTTGTATAATGAATTATATGTTTGCTGTGTCTAGTGACATTTATACCACCTTCTGATATTCTGATCACCTTAATTAAATTCACCTGGACAAACATCTTTTGAAGTGACCGGTCTAGAGGCAAAATACATTGTTGCTGCATCAAAGATTAAAAGTCTACATAATATGTTCAGATCATTGATAGCTTTTTGAACCTTATTAACTTTTTTATTGGTTCTAACACGTGTTGACAAAATGCACAAATGACATGCAAGCAATACACATAATATTTACAAACGCATAATTGGAAAGCTCTGAGATGGTAAGAAGCCAAACACGTTCCTTTATTTCATTTCTTTTTATTTAAAAGTCATATTGTAGAATATATATATCAAAATAACATCAAAAAATAAAAACAAACAAACAAAATAAAGATATATAAAAGATCACAAAAAAAAAACAAAAACAAAAACAAAGATAAAAAAAATAAATAACCAAAATTCAAAAATTGAAAATAACGAAAAACAAAACATAAACAAATAATATTTTTTATTATATTAATATACATATATATAAGTTAAAAGAAATATTTTAATATTTAAAAAAATCAATCATGAACAAAAACACGAAAATATGAAAGGAAATGTTGATCTGCGTGTCATATTATTTATTTCTAAACACTGTGACATCAAGTTCGAAAAAAATTTTTTTTTGCATAGTGGAATAAAAAATATTTTGTTAAGATGATGAATACTGTGATTATTTTTAAGCTTTGAGAATGATTTAAAAAAATATTTAAGGTAAAATCCTTAAGCTAATAACAAAAAAGTTAGTTTTTTTTTATTTATTTTTGCAAAGTGGGGGATAAAAAATGTGATGATGAATACTGTGATTATGATTAAGCTTTAATGATAATAAAAAAGAAATATTTAAGGAAGAATCCGTTGAAAAACAACATAAAAAATGAAATAAAATCTTGTGCAATGTCAGATGCCAGGTGACACCTGTCATAAAACCCGACAGTAAATTTCATATATACATGTATTTGGCAGGTCTGAAGTTTGTCATGCAAGTGATTAAAACAACAATTTAACCTTACTGGTTAAAAACTTTGATTTCCATATATTATTTTTTTCTTTTTATTTTATTTATTTTCTTTTTCATTTAATTTTCTCTTTTAATAGAACATATTTGTAACTTCTCAATATTTTTGAAATTATTTAATTCTTTTTTTCAATCTTAATGTTAATTATTTAGTACAGCAAAAGAGTTAATCATTATTAGATTACGTTTACTGAAACAAATAATTATTCAAAACATCGTAAAATAAATATAAGAGAGGTATTAATGTTGTTTAATATTCAAACTGTTTAGGGCTCGAGAAACAGGAAATTCTGACACATCCAATTTCATATCCAGTTTAAATTCTATGATTCAAACGGCTTTCACCAGAGCAAATTTGGCCAAAACAGTCATGACCAGAACAGACTTGACAAGAACAGTCATGGCCAGAACAGACTTAGGTAGAACGTTCATAGTTAGAGCAGACTTAGAGTTGGGTGCAGTCATAACCTTTCACGAAGTTAACTTAGAACTGTTCTGATGACTGCTCTAAGTTAACTTAGAATTGTTCTAGAACGGCTCTAGAGCAGTTCTAAAAGCAGTCATAAAAGCATTCATTTTGTAGAATTGTTCTAAAAACGGTCATTGTCAAGAACAGTTCTAAAAACGGCCATTGTCAAGAACAGTTCTAAAAACGGTCATAACCTGTTCTAAAAGCAGTCATGGTCAGGAGTTGTTCTACAAGCAGTCATGGTCAGGAGTTGTTCTACAAGCAGTCATGGTCAGGAGTTGTTCTACAAGCAGTCATGGTCAGGAGTTGTTCTAAAACCAGTCATAGCTGATAAAATCAGTAAGTTTATTGATTGCGGGCATCGATATTATATCAATTGCGGTAGATGTCTCTTTTGCCATTATGATTTTATTCAAATTATATTGAGTTTCATAATTGCCGACATCGGTATTATATCAATTGCAGAAAATGTCCCTTTTACAATCGGTCTTCAGTTATTCCGGGCATTGATATTATGTCGACTGCTGAAAATGTCCCTTTTGGCATATGATTTTATTCAAATTACATCAAGTTTCCTGAGTATGGGCATCGATATTATATCGATTTTGCAGAAAATGACCCCTTTGCCATCTATTTTTAGTCAGAAAACAGCAAGTTTATTGATTGCGGGCATTGATATTATGTCAATGGTAGAATGTGTCCTTTTTGCAATCTGTTTTAGTCAAATTACAGCAAGTTTATTGATTGCGGGCATTGATATTTAGTCGATTGTAGAAAATGCCCCTTTTGCCATATGATTTTATTTAAATTACATTAAGTTTCCTGATTGCAGCATCGATATAATATCAATTGCAGAAAATGTCCCTTTTGCCATTGGTCTATATTTATTGCGGGCATTGATATTATGTCGATTAAGGAAAATGTCCCTTCTGCCATATGATTTTATTCAAATTGTATCAAGTTTCCTGATTACGGGCATCGATATTATATTGATTGCAGAAAATGTCCCTTTTTCCATCTGTTTTTAGTCAAATTATAGCAAGTTTATTGACTGCTGGCATTGATATTATGTCGATTAAGGAAAATGTCCCTTTTGCCATATGATTTTATTCAAATTGCACCAAGTTTCCTGATTGCGGGCATTGATATTATGTCGATTGCAGAAAATATCCCTTCTGCCTTATGATTTTATTCAAATTACATTAAGTTTCCTGATTGTGTGCATCGATATTATATCGATTGCAGAAAATGTCCCTTTTGCCATCGGTCTTAAGTTATTGCGGGCATTGATATTATGTCGATTGCGTAAAATGTCCCTGTTACCATATGATTTTACTCAAATCACATCAAGTTTCCTGATTACGGACATCGAAATTATGTCGATTGCAGAAAATGTCCCTTTTGCCATCTGTTTTTAGTCACATTACAGCAAGTTTATTGATTGCGGGCATTGATATTGTGTCGATTGAAGAAAATGTCCCTTTTGCCATATGATTTTATTCAAAATGCACCAAGTTTACTGATTACGGGCATCAATATTATATCGCTTAAAGAAAATGTCCCCTTTGCTATCTGATATTAGTCAAATTACAGTAAGTTTATTGATTGCGGGCATTGACATTATGTCGATTGAGGAAAATGTCCTTTTTGCCATATGATTTTATTCAATTACATTAAGTTTCCTGATTACGGGCATCGATATTATATCGATTGCAGAACATGTCCCTTTTGCCATCTGTTTTTAGTCAAATTACAGCAAGTTTATTGATTTCGGGCACTGATATTACGTCGATTGCAAAAAATGTTCATTTTGCCATTATGATTCTATTCAAATTACACTTCGTTTCCTGATTTGCGGACATGGATATTATATCGATTGCAGAAAATGTCCCTTTTGCCATCGGTCTTTAGTTATTGCGGGCATTAATATTATGTCGATTGCGTAAAATGTCCCTTTTGCCATATGAATTTATTCAAATTACATCAAGTTTCCTGATTGCAGACATCGATATTATATCGCTTTCAGAAAATGTCCCCTTTGCCAACTGTTTTTAGTAGAATTAAGGTTAGTTTATTGATTGCGAGCATTGATTTATATCGATGGCAGGAAATGACTTTATAAAATTGCATGAGTTTCATTATTGCGGGCAAAGATATTTCATCGATTGCAGAAAATGTCTTTTTTGCAATAATTTTTTTCAAATTACAGAATCGAAGTTTTATGATTTGTGGCATCGATATTATGTCGATTGCAGAAAATGTCCCTTTTGCCATCTGTTTTAGGCAAATTACATTAAGTTTCATGATTCCGGGCATCGATATTATATCGAATGCAGAAAATGTTCCTTTTGCCATCTGTCTTTAGTTATTGCGGGCATTGATATTGATGTCGATTGCAAAAATATCCTTTTTGCCGTATGATTTTTTTTTTGAAATTACAGGTACAATGTAGTTTTATGATTTGTGACATCAATGGTATGTCGATTGCAGAAAATGTCGCCTTTTGCCATCTGATTTTAGCCAAATTACTGGTAGTTAAATATTGTTTTAAATCTGTGATAACAATCTACAAAACAAGTAGCACATTTTTCTGTTTAAGAGAAAACAGTGCTTTTTATTTCACTTTAAAAGTTAACACAAAGAAAAGAAAAAATCAAATGGTTCAAAAGCTGTTAACAACTAGCTGATTTATTTTACCAACAAATTAATGTCGAGCTGAAAATGCCCAAAACACATTAACAGAAACGGTCTTGCACCCCTCACCCCCGCCCCAGCCCCAACTAAAACTAACGACAAAGGGGACAATTTCTGTATTCTCGTATACTTCCTATAATACCCCGGCTATCATATAAGGAAAAGGAAAATTTGTGTATTCAACATGTTCAATACGGAATAATCACGTCCGATCATAACAAAGATAGCCCCGTGAGCTATTGTAACGTACATTATAATGACAACTTTTAGAACTGCTCTAGTGTATGACACTTTTAGAACTGTTCTAAGTTAACTTAGAACTATGACTATTTTTATGACCACTTTTAGAACTATGACAGCTTTTAGAACAGTTCTACGTAGAACCAATTATGATCGCTTTTAGAACTGCTCTAAGTTAACTTAGAGCGGTCATTATTTATGACCGTTTCTAGAATTTGTTCTATGACTGCTCTGAGTTAACTTCAAGTTAACTATGAAAAAATTCTAAGTTAACTTAGAGTTAACTTAGATGAGAGGTTATGTGCACCCATCTGTAGGTAGAACGGTCATGGCGAGAACATACATGATTCTAGGACCAGAGCAGACAGGATTCTAGAACTGGTCTAAGTCTGCTCCAAGTTAAAGTTAACTTTGAGCTGTTCTCGTGACAGCTCTCCAAGTTAACTTGGACGAGAGGTTGTGCCTGCACCCCACTGTACATGTTAGAAAATTGCTTTCTTAAAAAAGGAAAAGAAATGTGTGTGTCATTAAATAGGACGGTTAACTATTTACTTGTCATTAAATAGGACGATGAAGAATTCACATTGATACCTCTGATGTTCGATTTCGGTTGTACAATAAAACACCATTTACTGGCTATCCGAACAATAGCAAGTTTATATATGGTTTCCCTCGACACAAAACGCGTCAGGCAGTATAGTGGTGTCTCGGGAAACCATAAACATGCTATTGTTCTCATAGCCAGTAAAGATAAGTAAATAGGTATATACATTTTTTTATTCAAGTACACGCGTTAATTATAGAATGCTATTTTTTCAATCATTCATTTACTGAGATTCAGACCTCACGAAAACGACCTGTTTATTGGAATTATGTAACTAAATAGTGCACAGTACAATTCACGTGTTACCTACAAGTTCGGTGCCAGATAATTGTCTTTATGTCTTAATGATCCTTAGTGGTAACAAACCTGGTATGTTGTTCCATTGTCACCTCAATAGGGCGCAGTCATTCCAGTACTTTCTTGCAATATCACGCCAATCTCGGAACTCATGTCACATACACTATAAAATCGCAACTTTCGGTGTGTAAAATCAAGAATGTAGTAATTAAAATCGTTGTCCCAATGAAGATGACCTACGTACTACATACTAAATGTTGTGCCGAAATGTTAGTAATTGAGACGCAACGAGAGTCTATTTCAATAAGGGGCAACACAAGGCGCAACATGATACATGTACGAACGTTGGGTATTGAAATGGGGTTCATTTGAATATGACTGTAATGACTCAAAATGCACCATTTTGGAAATAGTAATATTCAATCGAATGACGTAAAATTTGAATCACTTTGTGAATGTGTTAGTAATATTTATTCTACTGGAAAAATCGGCAAATCACCGCTGTCTATATAATAAATGCATTTATAATTGTAAGTTCTCAATATATTTCAGTTATGGTTTACCTGTTCGTGAGAGAATTTTTCATATGGATAAACTATCATAGTTTCAAATTTTAGCATTTTTTATTTTTTAAATTTCCAAATGTTATTTTGAAGACCTGTTTATAGTGCCCACATCTCACTATTTAATATTGCCAATTACAATTGACTTGATGAGTGCCTTTTGTCTATATGTTTTAATCGTCCACTACTAGCGTAAGACACTAGTGCTTTGTCGGGCAACGGATGACAGTGATTGTAAGAGCACTATGCTAGTTTAATTTATGTTTGTTGACGACCCCGCATCTATGACCGGAAAAGACATTCCTGGTTGTAACGTTGTTCGTCATTTAGCAAAGTATTACGCTCAAACCGGTGATAGGGGCCGTCTTGAACTTGGTATAAGCAAAGTTCATTGTTGAAGGCCTCATGGTGACTTCAAGATGAAGAACAACAATTAAAGCGTTGTTCCTTTGCTTGGTTCTACCATTTGTAGAGACTTTGTCTCATGTACATTTATTCTATATCCTTTCATTTTTTGTTTAATTATTGTATATAAATACAAAATGTAGTTAAAAAGATTTATTATTTAGTATTGGGCCTAACAGTCACTTCGAGATGACAAACAACAAGAAAAGCATATACATTTAGTCCCCTTGGTATAACTTTTGCAGATTCGGAGCAATTTCATAAGCGATAGCTGACTTATGTTCACATAGATCATTTTGTTGTCCTACCTCCTACTTTATTACTGTGGTCTTTCTTTTTTATTTTGTGGTCATACTTTTTTCACATTGTTGACTTACTTTTTTACTTTGTGCTCCTTCATTTTCACTTTGTAGTTCTCCTAATATACTTTGTGGTCCTACTATTTTGTTGTCCTTAATTCTACCTGGTAGTCCAACTTTTATGCTTTCAAAAACTGACCCAAGTGTAAGCTAACGTTCATCAATCAGTACAGTTTGCTAAAAACTAAGATGTAACGACAAATGTGCTCCATGGCTGACATAAACAGCAGTTTAAAAAACATGAATGTTATTCTAAATAGTGCGCAATGATAAACTATGTCTCCTTGGTGGCCATCTTGGATAAGGTACCGACCTGCCGGATAACTCCGGAAAACGCCTCCTCCCCTCAATATTTATCACATGCTACAGGAGACAATAATGGTGAAAATCCCCTCTTTACAATGTTATATTTTGATTGGATAAATCTTCTATTTAACACTATAAAAGATGTCCATGTCAGAATTTCAGAATTAAAAAAAATTTGGTCAAGATAGAAATACAAAAACAATGTATTGGCTAAGATATATTTCGAGTTCCATCCCTTCTTCATATTTATTTTCCACCGATTCAAATAAAGTATTTTGATATCAATATTCTGAAAAGTCAAATTGTTTTCAGACATTTTGTAAAATGCTTATATTTTTTACATGCAATTTGCAAATTGCCCAGTAAATTTAGTCCTAAAACAGCTAGGCATTATACAAATTGCCTAAATATTTTAGTCATTCTATCAATTGCCTGAATTGTGAAATTGCCTGTAAGATATATAAAATTATCTATTAATATACCAAACAGAATAGTTTGCTTATTTAGATAAAACGAAAAATAATCGTTTCAGTACACTTTGTACTCAGATAATACTGATCCAGCAATCAATGTTGATGGGTACACAAATCTTGTTTAATGATCGGGATCACAGCAGAGTTATAAAGGTGTGTATATAGTAATAATGTAAACTCACCCTTTTTAGGTAAATATGGTTAGAAAAGTATCTTATATCTTAAATCAGTTATTTCTATGTTTGGCGTCAATTGCTTAATTTTTAGAAAAAAAAATCAAGGAATTGTTTTGTATTTTGTTGCCCATGTTTAAAAATATCGAGCAGTTAAAGAAAAATAGTCCTCAGGAAACTAGCATCTTTGAAATGAAAATGTTAAATACACTTTATTAGAAAGTACATGTAACCAACTTATTTAACTGATTTCAATGAACTTTGGTTGTATGCATTTTTTTCACGTTTGAATCAAAGTACTTTTTTAAGTTTTCATGCTGGATTTCTTTCTACTGTATGTTTAGCTCATACACTCCTATGTTTCAAAACAAAGGTTGACGCCAAACACGTAATTAATTGGGTTTGGCCATGGTTAAAATATAAATTAAGTCTGTTTCTTTCTTTCGTTTTTGACACCTCCAAAAAGCGACTCCACTAGTTTTTCGGCGTAAATTCGTCTACAATTTCAAAACTTTTTCTTCCCTGAAACTGCTGGGCAAATTGTTATGAAACCTGACCTGCATCATCACAATGGTTGGCAATTTCTTAATTATGTTCGATTTTTTAAAATACAAACAACCTGTCCGCTGATACGAACATAGGGGTAAATTGCTGTTTTTTGCAAATAACCTCAAAAAAACTGTTCGATATCAACCAATGGCTCACATTAGCCTGCATCGTTCACCTGGCTACTTGTTTTATTTATGGAATGGTATCGACGATAATGCCCCCTTCACATACACGAATTTTTTTTACGAATCCTTACGAATCTTTAAATATTTTCAGATTCGTAAAACTCACACGAATGCTAACGAATAAAACACATTTACGAGTGAATTGCGATTTCTGAACGACCACTTTACGATTAATTAAGAATGAACGCGATGCATTTACGATACAAATTTACGGATCGTTTCGAATAAGTGCGAGCGACATACGATTGGATGCGAGTTATCTAAGAGTTCTTGCGATTACAAAACGAATTGTTGCAATCTTATCCTAGCTTTTACGGATAATTAACGAGTTATTTACGATAACTTAACTAGTTTTTACGAATATCTGTGTTTAAGTCACGATTATTTCACAAACAGCAGCAATTTTTCTTTTGGGGTAACATCTGCCTATATAAATTTCAGACTATATAACCTCGTGTTGGCTTAAAATGCATATTTAAGTAATATCCTACAAAAAATAAACTTTAATTCGTTAAAATATTCCTCCTTTTCTTCAGCAGTCACAGAGGGAATAAAAAGAAAATTAACACCACCATAACTTTTCCATCCTACTTTTAGAAGGGGGGACACGACTCAAGTTGGAGTGCCGACCCATTCATAAAATACTCGCATTTATTTGGAAAGCACTCTCAAAGTATTCGTATAGATTCGTGAAGTAACCGTATGTTTTCTCAAAGTGATCGTATGAATGCGTGTTTGTACGTAAATCAATCACAAAACGATCGTAAACAACTCGCAATTATTCGTAAATAAGTCGTAAAATATTTTAGGAACCATAGTGTCCACGATTTATTACGAATGCTTTACGATTTATTGCAATCTATCAACGATGACTTACGAATTCTTAAGATTGGTTTGCGGGCTGTTTACGAATGAAATAATCGATAAAGATTCGTGGACATTCGTGTAAAATTTTTTGACATGTCAAAAAATTTTCATGTCCTTACACGAATCGATACGAATATCAACGAATGTCTACGAGTTATGCACGAATGTTGGCGATTTAGATACGGATGCATGCGAACGACTACGAATCGATCATTCGTAACGATTCGTAAGAAACATTCGTGTATGTAAAGGGGGTATTATCGAAATAATCGCTAACTTTTAGATAGACTATTGGAAGACTGTTTTGATGAACATTGGTTGAAATTCTTTAAGCTATTTTGGAGAAGATTTCTGAATACATTTGAGATGGGATCCCATGTTAAATTATATTCACAATTGGTGGCCATCTTTGTTGAATTAAAAGTTTAAATGGGGATACCAAAGGAATGTTAGGATGAAACTAAATTCGGTTAAAATTGGTAACGGGGTTCCAGAGAAGATAACATTTGAGTGCATTCCGTTAAGGTCAATTGCTTAACTTTGTTCCCAGCTGGCGGCCATCTTAGATGAGTCGTCAACATAAAACTCGTGCACTTTGAAGGGTCTATTCAAGAACTATTTTGTAAAAAATTAATTAAAACTGTAGCAGAGGTTCTAGAAGAAAAAGATCTTTGGATGCATTTTCCATAGGGTCCTATGTTAAACTATGTTCTCGGTGGCATCCATCCTGGATGAGGTAGGAAAATAGAAATCACAAACTCTGAATGAGAAAACGAAATTACTAATTTGATCAATTAGTTAAAATTGTTCATGCAGTTCCAGATGAGAAGATTTTTTATTGCATTTTCCAAAGGGTCCTATGTTAAACTTTAAACTATACTCCCTGCTGGGGCCATCTTTGATTGAATATGAACATAAAAATCACAGACTTTGAAAAAAGCCATCCAAGGATTATAGTATGTTAAAATTTAATCGGCATTGTTCAAATCATTCCAGATGAGACGATCTTTGAATGCATTTCCATCGGGTCCTAAATTCACCATGCAGTGGTGGCCATCTTGGATGTATCAACATAAAAATGACAAATTTTGAATGGGACTACCAAGGACTTTCATGTTCAAAACTGTTTAAGAGGGTTTTTAGAGAGGATTTTTGAAAAAAAACGAAATTTTTACGGCAAAAGGCCAATATTGCATAATAGATAAATATAATAAAAACTAGAGTAATGACTGTTAAAAATTACAGTGATCCCAACACTCCCTGTTTGTTACAGACCAAAGGTATAATTTTTTTTACTATTTTTTTAATCAAACTATTGATAATGGTTATTTTTTACCAATTGGAATTTATGGATATACATTGTATGATTGTTAGCTAGAATTCTAAAAATAAGTTGTCCTTGAGACTTTCAGGAAATTTTCGGAACTTGGAATCAAATATTTTTGAAAGCCGATTCGTGAAAATGTTTGTTCTAAACGGAGCAAATTATTAAAGTATAGATACTAGGAAGAATTTCAAAGCAAATGGTCTTTGAGACTTTCAGAAGAGTTATCAAAACTGGAATCAAATGTTTTTGAATTCAAAGTAGTGAAAATATTTGTTTTGATACAAGCAAACTCTAATAGTATTGTTGCTAGGAATATTTTTAAAAAATGGTTTCTGAGGCTTCCTTAAGGTGTCTGCAAGGTAGTAATTTCCTATTATAAAATTTATGATTTTTTCTGCGTTGAAACATAATTGTTTATATTTCAAAATATCAAATAAAGTTAGGGGATCACCGTTCATTTTAGCGCAACATCTGAATTTGAGATTTTTTACAAGGAAATGATTGGGAAAATGACTATATCTGGAGTTAACTTTAAATATCGATTATAGATTTTCTTCATACATTGCATTTTTTTTTTTTTCAGTAAACATGATGCTGAAATAAAGAACAGTTTTCAAGTAGAGATTAGTATATATGTAAAGAGGTAAAACCATGGAAAAGTAGCAGTTTAAAATGCTTCTAAGTCTTTGTCTGCCAATGATAGTTACTATAAACTGTTTAAACATTGTGATAGGACAGAGTAAGTATTTAGAGTGTGAGGCATGCGAATGCCGACTGTAAATTCGTGTTTGTTCATTCAGCTTACTATGTCGATCAATTAAATTTAGTACACAATTATTTTATGAAAATAGGATAAAAAGCAAGGAAAGTTTATAATCCGAATTTACTGTCCTATCCTAAACAAGCATGTTGTCACACCTTAACTTATATGTTGGACAAAAGGAGTCAGCATTGGTGCACTCAGAATTTTATGTAATTTTGCAATGATTGCCTATGGTGGCCATATGACACCATATCGCGTTTCGCCTTCTCGATTTCACGTTTTTCGCTTTCTCGATTTCGCGTTTTCGCATTTTCGAATTTTCGCGTTTTCGTGTTTTTGTTTTCGTGTTTTCGTCTCCGAAGTTAACATCTAACTCATAAACATAATATTTTACGAAAGGATATGGGGTAAATGAACATGAGACCATAACACATATAAACATCATTTAAAAACAAAAAATGTGGACATCTCAAACAATTAAACTTCAATTGAAAAACAATATGTTTTTTGTTTTGACAAATTCAATAAACTCACTGTACTTATTTTTGAAATGAATTTATTCGGTGTAATTACTACTCAGACTAACTTATTTTTTTATTTTGTTTTCGTTTTGCTGTATTCCCTGTTTACCGTATGTGTAAATATAATTAGAAAACGGAATGTTATTTTTATAGTAAGCAAGTTTAAATTGATGTGCATTGCTTAAGCCGCATCTTAAATTAGACACAAAGCAGAATCGACCGTAACATGAGTTGAAACCCCGTCAGTACTATTTAGTTTCTTTTTTCCTTTTAATTCTGAAACGTTGAACCCATTTAGGAATTAATGTGAAAGCGCTATAGAGATAATAGTACTAACGTAAGTAAAAATACATGCAAACATGAAAACATCAACCACATGAATGTTAAATATCAATGCAATGTATGTACTAAACATGAAGTTGCTTAAATGTGATGAAACGATGAAACACTTGTGTATGACCCTGGCTAGACTGGTCGGGGCTACTCCCTGAATATTGTGTGGTTTGAGTATGAGTAAAGGTTATTTTTTTGCGGTCGTGCTGTATTAAAGAGTGTATTGTGAACAGATAAGGAGTGGTATTTGCCATAAATACAAGTCGCGGGGCAGTAAAATTTCCCGAGCCTGAAAGGAAAGGGAAATTTAGACCCAAGACATGTATTGTTGGCAATGATATATCTGTTTAATTACACCGAATGCCTGTATCATTAAAGCGCACAGATGACTCTGGGACAAATACTAGGTATTTGCCAAAAAAAAAAAAAACCCCGGCTATCAACCAATCAGAATTACTTACATAAGGTGTAATTTATATCCAAGATATACTAAGACAAGCATAACATGTGTTGAGCTTGATTCTCTTAACGATCAATCCAAATCGGTAACATTTTTGCATTATAAAATACTTTTTATTACTTTTTGTTCACTTGTTTTTCTTTCATTGCTGGCAGATTGGCGAAATATAATTAACAATAAGGGGATATGGAGTAAATGCAAATGAGACAAAGTCTGTACAAATACGTGGCAAAACTAAGCAATGGAATAACGCTTTAATCGTTGTTCTTCATCTTGAAGTCACCATTAGGCCTTCAACAATGAGCATTACATATACCTAAGTTCAAGACAACTCCTAGCACAGGTTTGAGCAGAATTCATTGCTAGATGTCGATAAATGCTACATACATGTGTTTTTAGCCGTCGGTCCATGAATGCGAGATCGTCAACAAACATAAATTGACAAAGTGTTCTTACAATTGCTGTCATCCATTGTCTGACAAAAAGACTTATAGAAGACAATTACAACATGTAAACAACCACAGGACACTCATCGAGCCAATTGTAAGAAACCTTGGCATAATAAAATCAGGAGACGTGGGCGCAATAAATAAACAGGTGGTCAGAATAACAATTTAAAATTACAAAAAATAAAAAAGCCAAAAGTCGGAAGTATGATAGTGCATCCATATTAGATGCACTATCATACTACCGTTTTTCTTTCATATCGTCTAATAATGACAGAAAAATAAACAGACAGAAATCTTTTTATTGTGTTAAGAAAGGAGGAAAAGTGGAAAGTTTTCTAATGTATGAACTATAATGTGTATTTCATCGTTTCCTCATAATTAAGCAACTTCATATTTAGTACATACATTTAATATTTAATAAACTGATTTAGATAGTTGATGTATATGTAATTTTTTGTATCACTACTTTTTATGTTCGTATGTATTTTTACCTCTATAGCGCTTTCACATTTATTCATAGTTTAACGTTTCAGAATTAAAAAAAAAGAAACTACTACAAGTACTGATTAGGTTTCAACTCGTGTTGCGGTCGATTCTGGTTCATAAACCCGCTAGACTTCGTGTCTAACTTAAGATGCGGATAAAGCAATGCACATCAATTTAAACTTGCTTACTATGAAATAACATTTCATTGTCTAATAATATTTACACATACTGTAGCATATGAAAGTCTGAAAACGTAAACAAAATACAAAACTAAGTTGGTCTGAGTAGTAATTACACCGGAATTAATTCATTTCAAAAATTAATATAGATCATGAGTTTATTGAATTAGTCAAAACAAAACACACATTATTTTTCAATGGAGTTATAATGTTTGAGATGTCCACACTTTTGTTTTTAAATGACGCATGCGTTAGATGTTAAATTCCGAGACGAAAACACGAAAATGCAAAAACGCGAAAATGTGAAAACGCGAAAATGCGAAAATGCCAATGTGCGAAACGCGAAAACGCGAAAATGCAAAAAAAAAAACAAAACAGAAAAACAATTAAAAAAAAACGCGAAAATGCGAAAACACGAAATGGAGAAGGCGAAAACGCGAAATGGCCGCGTCTGGCCACCATAGTTTTCAGTACACACAAATATTTTTATTTCCAAAATAAAAAAAAGAATGTAGCATATGATTATCCAAGAAGGGGAACTATATACTCGCTCGGCTAGTAATGTCCTAATATTGTTATTCTTTTTTGCTAACCCTTAACAGAAGGATGGATTTAAATTTGAAAGAACTTGAACTTTTGTTACATTTCTTCTAAATCCAGTAACAATATGCTATCATGTGGATTAAATTCTACCAATGAATTTTTCCAAAGACACGCCTTTTCCTTATTGACCGTATGTATTGCAAGAGACATTAGCGTGTTAATTCTGTATCAGTCGAATGTATTTGCAGATAAAAAAAATGCACGTTTTTGCAGCGCAAAGCATTTTGCCACCCCTTTTCATTCAATTTCTCTGAAACATACTAAAACTGACACAAAGACCGCCAAAATAAGAATATACAACACTTTAAATGTTTTAAAAATAAATGCTGACATTCCACCACTAAAAACGAATCATCCACGTTTATTTCCTATTATGTTAACGGGATTACAATTATGTATGCAATAATTGCTTAATTATTTTTTGTTTGTTCTAGATATATACGGAAAATTAATTTTCCTTGATAAATGCTTTCTTTCTTACCTGTCATGATTAAGTAGACTTGTCAGATATTTATGTGAACATTTCAGATATTTATTTTTACTTATTAGATAGTTATGTCCACTTGTCAAATAAAAAAAAATATAATTATGTGGTCAATAGATCAATTTTATGTCGACTTGCTAGATAATTATGTGGACTTGTAAGAAGATTGTGTCGTCTCGTCAGATATCTATGCTGACTTTTTGAATGCACACATTGGTCTTAGCTGATTTATTGACCACATAATACTATAATGTTTCTGTTTCTTTTGGAAACATCCCTTTTCTGGAAGAAGTTCTAAATTTCGTGCAGAATGGAGTCGAAAATTGACAAAAAGTAGCTAAAAACAGCAAGAATTAGTCTGGAACCCCTCTAATTATGTGCAGGAAACTTTTGTATACTCTGCCTACACTCGTATGAAGTGTTTGTTTAAACAGATAAATTAAACATCGAATGTGGGTTTTAAAACGCAAGAGACGCATCAGGGATCAAAAGGAACTTCTAGACTTTCGGGCTAAAATTTTGCGGTCGTATAATGGTATGGTGTTGGCGTCGTCGGCGTCGTCGCTGTCTGTGGACAACAGAACTTTGCTTCTAGTGGACGGATCATTATTTATATAATAGTAACTGATGTATACGGCAATATCGTAATACATAGACTGCCCGAGAGCCATGGAATGGACCAGCGGAATGATATGGCCCAAGCCGAAGGCGCGGGCATATCATTTCTCTGGTCCATTCCATGGCATCGAGGGCAGTCTATTTACAATATTGCCGTATACATCAGTTACTATTGTGTTTATTGCATTGAATAAACCGAATAAATAACATTGTTTGTTATTCATTTTTTTTATTTTCCGTTTGAGAGTGTTTAAAAGCGTAACGTTTTTTCTAATTTATTTATTTGCAAAATGAACAACTGCAGTCCATGTATTTATTTTTCTCGTAAATATATATATATATCTAAGTTAAAATATTCCACTTCTGTAATCATCAGTTAACTAGTATTCCAGTTAACACTTTTAACGTTGTTCAACTAAATTCTTCTTAAAATTGACGTCACAATTCAACCGATCGGTCCATATCTGGTATTGACTGCAACTATTGGTCCATACCAGATTTTTTTGGACCGATGGCATCAATACCGCAAAATAGAGAATGTCATGTGATTGGTTTAAGGCCAATAGAAATCCAGATTTTTTACTGATATGCAATAAGAAATTTTAGTATGATGTATCTTGGCACATGCGTAAACAGAGGTTTTAATTTTGAGTTGGCGGACCCACCCGCTTTAGAAAAAGGGGCCAAAAGGGGGTGAAATTGGGTGTTTTCACATATTTGACTGCAGAATCTTTATTATTTATTGGATTTTCATAGGGTTTGTTTCAGTGTGCTCCTGAGGAAATTTCCAATCTGTAATAAAACGGATTTCACGTAGCATGTACGGCTGACGAGATAAATGGGCCCAACAGGGGCATATCCCCCCAAAAAAAATATTTTTTTTTTTATTTTAAGTCCGATTTCGATGCAGTTTTTTTCAATGGATTCCTTGCGAAAAATTAATATGGCGCTCAGCTATTAGATTTTTGGTAACTTGTTTCCTTTCCCAGTTATGAGGGGCCGAACGGGGCCAAAATTGCGAATTTGCAGATTATGTAGAATTTTTATTTTTCATCGCATTTCGATGGGATTTTTTTTCTTTGGATTCCTCTTGATCTAAGCTTTCAGTAGTCTGTCAACGGATTTGGCGTAGCTCTTACTGTTTCCGAGTTACAATGGTTCAAAGGGGGCAAAATTGCAATTTTTCTAAAGATATCAAATCTTTATTTTTCATCGGATTTCGATGGGATTTTTTTTCTTTGGATTCCTCTTGATCTAAGCTTTCAGTAATATGTAACTGATTTGGTGTAGCTCTTATCGTTTCCGAACTACAAGGGGTCAAAGGGGCCAAAATTGCAATTTTTCTAAATATGTCAAATCTTTATTTTTCATCGGATGTCGATGGGATTTTTTTCTTTGGATTCCTCTTGATCTAAGCTTTCAGTAGTATGCCAACGGATTTTGTGTAGCTCTTACCTTTTCCAAGCTACAAGGGGTCAAAGGGGCCAAAATTGCAATTTTTCTAAATATGTCAAATCTTTATTTTTCATCGGATTTCGATGGGATTTTTTTTTTAATATTCTTTGGATTCCTCTTGATCTAAGCTTTCAGTAGTATGTCAACTGATTAGGCGTAGCCCTTACCGTTTCCGAACTACAAAGGTTCAAAGGGGCCAAAATTGCAATTTTTCTAAATATGTAAAATCTTTATTTTTCATCACATTTCGATGGAATTTTTTTCTTTGGATTTCTATGGATGTAAAGTTTTAGTTGATAGTAACATAGTTTGCATAGCTCTTACGGTTTTATCAATAAGTGATCAAAAGGATTTATTTTTCCCCTAGTTTGTTTCCAGCTAATAACTGTGTCAAGCTTCTTTTTGTATCCATCTAATTATTGTGTCAAGCTCTTTACTGTGTCCACATTCACTTTAAACTACTTTTGTTGAAATTTCAGTGGTCGACATGCTGCGGTCGTATCATGCTGCGCTCGGCGTAGCCCTTTATTTTGTTTGGTACATGAACATGTGTAATTACAAATAATAAGTGAACCAAAGGCATCAAATGGAGAAAAGAATTTTAAAAAATGTCAGATTTTGATGCTTTATTTGTAGGTCTTTATAGCATGTTTAAAGGGAGCAATTAAGCAATACATAATATGCTCAATAAACAAGAAGTTTGAAACATGCGCAATTTAACATGAGAGTCTATGGAAGACTGAATAAGTGGTGTTATACCTAATACAAAAAATCACAAAAATCGGATTACTTTCAAAAGCTGCTTATTTTCATACCTAACGATCAAGTTGGACCCATATTGTCGATTTTCAACATATTTTGTTGCTGAGATCATATAATAGTTCACGTTGTGTAGGCCCTTTTTGGTATTGTGTTAGTGGGGTTTGCTAACAGATTTTAGGTAACATTTTTACAATGTCCATAGTCTTTATGTGTCAACACTTGTCCACATATATCCCTACCAAATATGCTGTGGTCGAGTCATGCTGCACTTTGCGTAGCCTTTTTTGGTAATTAAGTGTTTACTTGCTGATGTGTTGGCAATCATTTGCAGGCTTTTTCTTATTGTTTAAACCTAAATTTCGGCCTAGCTATCAAATATATGTTGGTATTTTGAAAGGAGAGGACAAATAAATTTTAAGAAAAGCGTTATCTTGTGGTAACTTTCTCAAATAAAAAATTCTGTATTGCAAAATCAAAGCAGAGATATTGATTTCCGATATTAAACAAAATAAAACAAAAACAAAATATTGTTTGCGAAACAGCTCTCAATGTCAATAACAAAATACAGAGATAAAAAATAAAGATTTCAGATAATTTTTTATAGTTTTTCTAAGATTTATCGTGTACAACATTCACTTCGAGGGAAATTCTCTAGGACGGAATCGTTTTTCAGTACGAGGATACCGTTAATTCACCCCGAGGGAACACTTTTTAGGTTGGTAATCGTAGGTTAACAGGTTAGTTTGTGCCATTAATCGTTTACAAATAATAGTTCAAATAAAACGTTTATCCCACAGAACAAAGCAAATATTGAAGAATTTCAGGTTATACAACACAATCTCACACAATCTCAAATATCACTATTGTCTCAAACATCCTGCATATGTTACATTTTTTTGGACAACCATATAGAATATGTAATTTTTCAGCAACTCCCGCTCTATTAAGGGGAGATAATTTGTATAGAAATAATAGGGAAAAAATCAATTTTTCACACCATAATCAAACGTAAGTTGCGCAAATCGACGGCAGCTTTATTGACTAATAATTTTCCAAATTTTAAAAAATTCTTTCTGATGTTACTCAAAAAATGAAATTTTTTTTTGAATTTTGTAAATTTGTAGACTTTCCCTTTTATTTCTTTTAAAGTAGCTGCTTTTTACATGACAGATTTCATGCCTGTATGGCCGGTGACCCCCATTTTTTATTTTACTTTTTGTATGCTCAATAACAAAGCGAAAGCCGGGAAAATATGAGAAAATTCTGACAGTTTTTTTACTACCTACCACCTTAAACTGACAAACAAACCTGAGCATGCAGTCCCACATGTTATGGCACCACTACCCAATAATCCAACTTTCTCAAAATTCCATCGGTACCAATGTTGTTGTCATTTTACGTAAAGTATGGTTGGTCATACATGAGGGAATCGTAAAGTAAATGAAGAAAACTGAGGGAATAGCACGAAATTTTATTCATTTGAAGAATTAGTCGACATCCAGCATAAAATATCACCCGCAAATTGTATTGGTCAAAATAACTTTGGGTATCCATAAACCGGTTTAACCCTACCGCTGGCTTTAGCTAGTGCCGGTACCAAGTCCGGCTGTTCCGAGTTCCTGTCGTTGTTTACGTTTGTCTTTTGTATTTTTGTTGTGTTTTTTTCAGTTCCTATTTACTTTGTGGTATGCGGCTATGTTTTTCGGCCATTGTAGGTGTTTCTTGTTACTTTTTTATTCTATTTTGCATTGATAATATTACAAACTATAGGAATATATCCCTCGAGGGCCAACTTTTTATTTTTTTTTACCCAATCACAACCCCTTTTTGCATAACACTATGTTTTTGGAACCCATTATTCGGCGTGACAAAATTGTGGCTAATGTATCGCAAGTACCCATATTGACTGTATTTTTATATTTGCCTTAGTAATACAGGCAAAATGGAAATTTGCGATACCATAAAAAGCTATGTTACACGAATTCGTAAATCGTATTTCCTATGATACATATTAATTGATTGGTTAGCTAGTGTGAGCAATGTTTCAGCTATATCAGGACGAGAAAAAGTTAATCAACTCAAAAAATTACAGTACAAAAAAAAAAGAAAGTAACAAGACGGATGCAATCACAACTTCAACAGAAACTACAAAACCCCACCAAATTTCATCGACCTACACTAACCCACTTACACACCTCTGTGAAAAGAAGAAAAAACAAACCAACACGATTTTACGATCCCAATAATGACTTTCCGTTGTACACCGGAAAGCCCTTAATAAACCGGAGCGATATTTAATTGCACTTGAAAAGCAGAGAATGGGTAAGCGCAGGAAATCTAGACTTGCATACGACTGTCAGAGAGTCTGCTCTCCTTAGAAAAATATTAAATAGGTCTTTATACTGAATGGAGCTTTGTGTTTCATCACAATGTTTGGCTACAATGGTTCGCAAACCAGGCTTTCAGTATTATGACCTGACTACATAGAAAACCGATTCAGGTGCAGGGCCTGTAATAGAGAAGAGACCTCCTTATATATTATAGGGTTATTGCATGAATATTGGGAAATATTGTGTCGAGTAGAATTCTATATTGCACGAGCTTGCGAGTGCAAAATATATTCTACGAGGGATAATATTCCCAATATTCATGCAATAACCCTTTTATTGTATAGAAACGCTAAAATTTCTGTCAAAACTTAGATTTTGGTTGTCGATGACGTAATGAAATTGGAGTTATATTTGTCGATGACGTAATGAAATTTGAGTCATATTTGCACTAATACAATATGGAAATGTATTGCACGCTTACACACACAAAAAAAAAAAAAACGAAAAGATGCATGAATTTCAAAAATCAGGTCAAATGACCATCAAAACTACAATTTTGAACTCCCATAAAAATCGGGGGTTACATCAGATCCATCAGATGCCCTGGAAGGGTGAACAGCCGGTCACACAGTCAATTAAAAGGATGAAATCTTATTGAACATCTTTCCCATCGGAACAATATTACAGTATTTGTTCCTAACGGAATAAAATCAATTTAACAATTGTTCCAAAATAAAGTAATATTATGATGCGACTGTTTATATAATATTTCTTTCAAAGGAACTTTTTTGAGGCGGATCAACTATACGTTTACAGTGTCACTTTAAGATGAACACAAAATAAAGCGTTGTTTCATTGCGGTTGTTACCCTCATTTATAGAATATTGTCTCGTATTCATTTACTCCATATTCCTTTATTTTTCGTTAGAACACAAACTGTTACTGCTTCCGCTTCACTGGGTGATGAGTTCACAGAATAACTTGTATATGAGGAACTAACAAATGAAAAGTATATGTAGTATTTTATTTACAGGACAGTTGAAACCATAACAAGATTTCCAATACCCATAAACATCACCTATTCTTCAGATAACAAATTCAGCGTGTCAGCTATTCCCTCAATTTTCTTTGTTATCATGTACGATTCCCTCATGCGTGACAAACCTTACTGCATGTAAAACAACAAAAACATTGGGACCAATGGAATTTTGAGAATAATTGGTAGCGGTACCATGTATATAAGATGTGGGACTGCATGCTCAGGGTCGTTTGTCAGTTTAAATAGTAAAATATCATCAGTTATGATTATTTCGTTGGTAAATTTTTAACATATCTCATTTGAGTTTGGATGCTGCACAACCGCAAATTCCTCAATATTTGCTGCATTCCGTGAGATAAAAGTTTATTTGAACTATTGTTTGTAAACGATTAACTACACAACTGGCCTGATGACCTACAAAAAGTCGCCTGAAAAGGGTTCCCTTAGGATGAATTTACTTTCCCGTCATTCTGAAAAACGATTCCCTCGTAAAGAATAGCGATTCCCTTGAAGTGACGGTTGTACACGGTGATTAAGCTTTCTAGTAATGGCCATTTCGACATTTTGTGTCTCTTCACTGCATATCAAATTCAAATATTTTAAGACCTTAAACAGTAATATGCATAAAAGCTGAAAGAGAACAAATAATAAAATCTTAAAATGAAGGCACGACCTTTGTTCGTGTAAGGTACTCCTTAGTTTTTAACAATATTTTATACTGAGGCTTTATTCCGTGTATGGTACTCGTTGGATGTACTTAGTGTTGAATTTTGCCTTCCATGTTGATATTTTTCGTAATGAGTACTTATTTTTGACAACTTTTGGATTATGGCTTTCCATATTCTACTGATAAGATATTCCTTAGTTTTTAACAATGTTTTTTTCTGAGGTGTGTAGTAGGGGGTTTGTAGGCAAGCATTGAAACTCATCTCAGGTTAAACAAGTGCTTTATTACTGAAGGTATTATACTAGGAAAATATAGCCCTACAATAACAAATTCAAACATAAATTACATGTACAACAAAATGACATCACAGACAAATAAACATGTATTAAAATATAAATTATCACACACATTTCATCTCAGTGATTAATAAATTAATATATTAAAATATCATGTGTTCTGTTGTATAATTTAGAAAATAGGCCGAACAAAATAATGTTTAAACATGTGAAATAGCTCATGTTCATTTACTCAGTTATTTTATGTACTCATCTCACATGAAATATCAACAGAAATATGTCTCGAGTCTCATGCAATATTTACTACAACCTATATATCAGATATCAAGTACAGCACTTTCAGAGGCAAAAGTACTCAGTACACCTTTGAAATAAGCATACAAAATGACACAAAAACATAAGTACATCACAAAACAGTACAAAAACATGACAAAAACACATAGAACAAATAGAACACTCAATTACCTGTCTATGGGACCAGGCTAATTCCTTAAGACAATACAGGTAGTCAAAAAGTCACATCTTGTGGCTAGAACTTGCACAATACTATATACAAAACTGAAAATATAAAAATAATAACATTCACTGCACTGTTCAGTGACATTCAACCAAGTTGTCAAACACATGCATAAAATATAGAAATTACAGAACAGAAATATATTCACTTTCAATGAAATTATTAATAAAACATGTCAATTTCACTGAGATGTAAATTGCACATATTCAACATTGCAACTAGACATTATCAACATGTAAAAATCACAAACTGACTCAATCAGCACTCATGCTCTCTCACCCACACTTTTCTCTCAAAATCACTGAAAAATGGTTAAAAGGAAGTGAAAATAACAAAATAGATACCTTATAGATCAATCCTGCAAAGTTCCAAAACCAATTTGTCAAACAATTGTGAAAATCACAAAAATGGTTAAACCTTCCTTTCATCTAGACATGAAACCCATTACTAATAAATACATATTTGGAGGGAACTTTCAAAATATATTTAAACCAATAACAGACTGTCTAAGATCACCAGACCAATCAAAACCAACAGTATAACTTAAAGGTCAAAGTCATCTGACAAACTCCCAAACTAGAAATGTCCAATGTGCCCTCAGGCTATAAAACTACATCTCCACACTATATGTCTTTAAAGTCAAAGATTAAATTAATCAATAATAAATAAATATAAACTCATACACAATTAAATTAACTGTATATTTATTAGTTCCACATATAAGGAAGAAATATTGAAATAACATATTAAATAAATTTAAAAACCCTAATTTTCAATAATACCACATTCTCCCCCCCCCCCAGTTATCAAATGGTGTCCTCACCATTCACACTAGAAATTTAATTAAAATACATTTACAAAACAAAATACAAAATGTTCAATATAAAGTTCAGACAGATACAGTTCAATACACTTTTCACTATTTCTATATATTTTCGGTCACAATTTTGACTAATGCCTTGCCAATTTCTTCTTCTGCTGACGGAAACATTCCAGACATAGCTAATCCTTTCAGAAATTCAGCTTTTCTCATCCAGTCAGATTGTTGGGACATGATGAATTCACCTGACCGCATCCAAGCTGGCTGGGTTTTAGTTCTGGTCTGACGCCTTGGTTCTTCTTCCAAGTGCTCCGGTTCAGTTTCTTCAGTACTGTTTGATTCGCCAGGGCCCTGAACAGTACTAATTTCCTGTTGTACGTTTCCATCAGTATCTACAACTGATGTCACATTGTCATCATGTACATTTACATCTAAATTGTCATCATGTACATTTACATCCAAATTGTCATCTTCAGTTGAATGTTCCGTTTGTTCTTCAATATTGAGATCATCCTGTGAATGCAGGGCATCCCCTGTCGCATTATCATCATTATCATCTTCTGGTATATCATTTGATACATCTCCTGTATCATTGCCATCAGGTGATCCATGTTCTGGATGGTATGTTACCATGATCTCATCATCACTTTCTTCATTGTCAGAATAAGTTGGAGTTATCTCCCCTTCACCATTTTCTGAATTTTGTGGAAGATGGCTTATAGGCAATAGCAAATTCCTATGTAAAGTTCTCCTTTTTCCAGTTCCATTTTCCTTTTTCACATAGGAGACTGGTATACCTTTGTTTGGTTGTCCAGTAACTATATATATATCCTCCTCCCATTTATCACTCAATTTGTGTTTCCCATCCCAAGCCAAAATTTTAACAAGAACTTTGTCTCCAACTTCCAATATTGCTGCTCTGGATTTCTGATCATAACCTTCTTTTTGTCGTGATTGTTGTTTTCTAGCTGATGTTATTGCTAATTCATAGGCATTTTTCATTCTTTCCTTTAATGATTGTATATATTTAGTTTTTGGTACTTTGGTGTTATTCTCTACTTGAAATAGTATGTGAATTGGAATTTGAGGTTCTCGGCCAAACATTAGGTAGTATGGTATCATGCCAGTTGTATCATGCCTTGTGCAGTTGTATGCATGAACCATATTTGCAACAAAAGATTTCCAATCATGTTTTTGTTGTGGTTTCAGGGTTCCTAACATGTTTAGTAATGTTCTATTGAACCTTTCTGTAATTCCGTTTCCTTGCGGATGGTATGGAGTGGTGCGGGATTTACTCATGCCTGTCATTTCGCAGAGTTCTTTGATCAGATTTCCCTCAAAATTTGCACCTTGATCGCTATGTATTATTTTTGGAAAACCAAAGTGATTAACAAAGTTATTCATAAATGCCTCGGCTGTTGTTCTGGCAGTGGTGTTCTTAGTAGGCACTGCAATGGCATTTTTGTAAAATGATCGGTTATGACCAAAATATACTGATGTCCTCCTTTTGATGTTTCAAGTCCCATAAAATCCGTACAAACCAACTCTAATGGTTGGGATGTTTCTATACTTACCATAGAAGCTCTTTGATTAGTTGGTGTTTTCCTTCTAAGGCAGCGATCACATCTCTGAATCCATCGTTCAACATCTGCTGCCATACCAAGCCAATAAAAGCGATCACGCAATAATGATAATGTGCGATCACGAACTTGGTGACCCATGTCAGTATGTAAATGTCGAAGAATCAAAGACCTATGACTTGGTGGGATAATCAACTGTTTCTTTTGTTCTTCAGTAACAGAATCCACAATACATCTGTAAAGACAATTATTTACCAATACAAATTTGTCAAAGTTCCTATACATAACCTTATGGTATTTGGAATTTCATCTCTTTGTGGTTTTACTCCAGTTCTAAAATTTTGAATCCAGTATTTCAAAACAGAGTCATGATGTTGAATATATTGAACATTCAAAGTGTTTAATGGTGGTGAAATATCAATATTATCCAAAACTTCAGTGGAATAAGAAATAGTTTCTATAAATGGTATGTTATGCATTGAATTACATATGGCCTGTATAGATTCAGATTCTATTGTTTTGGATTCATTCATCAGATTAGGGTGTCTAGACATTGCATCTGCATCCGAGTTATTGATACCTGCTCTATATTTGATTTCAAAATCATATGATGAAAGTGCAGCAATCCATCGTTGTGTTGTTGCATCAAGTTTTGCAGATGTGCACACATATGTTAATGGATTGTTATCAGTTAAGACCAAGAATTTTTGTAATTTTAAATAATCACTGAATTTTTCAGCAATAGCCCATTTAACTGCTAGAAATTCTAGACGGTATGCAGGGTAGTGCTTTTCAGATTTTGTTAAACTTCTACTACCATAGGCAATGACTCGTTTTTCATTATCCTGTTCCTGATATATGACAGCTCCTAATCCATGTGATGATGCATCTATGTGTAATTCAAAAGACTTTGTAAAGTCTGGATATCCTAATATTGGTGGTTCCATTAGACATTGCTTTAATAATTGAAATGATTGATCATGTTCCTGAGTCCAATTCCAAGATACTTTGGCTTGTTTTGTATTTTTATTAAATTTTCCTGTCTTTTTAGTTGGATTAGGCAAAAGGTTATTTAATGGTCTAGCAATTTTTGAGAAATCTTTGACATATCGACGGTAATATCCTACGAAACCCAAAAATTTACGAACATCCTCTGGCGAAGCTGGTGTAGGCCAGTTTCTAATTTTGTCGGTTTTGTCAGGATCAGGTTCAATACCTTTTTCAGACACAATATGTCCTACATATTTCACCTTTCTCATAAAGAATGGGCACATTTTAGGAGCAAGCTTCAATCCTGCATCTCTAAGTCTGGCAAATACCCTATCTATCCTCTGAAGATGTACTTGAAATGTATCTGAAAAGATGATTACATCATCTAAATATACAAAACATATTTTAAGGTTAAGGTCCATCAAAATAGTTTCCATTAGGCGCTGATATGTAGCGGGAGCATTAGCTAACCCGAATGGCATTTTGGTATATTCATAAAATCCTAATGGTCCAAGAGTGAAGGCAGTTCTTTCCTTATGTTGTTCCTCAATCTCTACATTGTGATAACCAGCCTTCATATCAATTACTGTAAAATATTTATTTCCAGCTAATCCCTCCAGTATTTCTTCAATGCGAGGTAGTGCATGTGCATCCTTAATTGTCCTACTATTAAGTTGTCTATAATCGACACACATTCGAAGCTTGCCATCTTTTTTTCGACAGAGTACAATGTTTGAAGCCCATGGAGAAAATGATTGCCTGATGACTCCACTAGCTAAAAGCTGATGTATATGGTTTCTAACTTCTTCAAACATTGCTGGTGGTATACGTCTATGTCGTTGCTTGAAGGGTGTCTCATCAACAAGTTCAATTCTATGCTTGATAACTTTGGTGGTTCCAATGTCGGTATCGTCTTTCGACATTATGTCAGTATACTTACCTATCATGGCTTTCCCTTGCTTAATTTCCTCGTCTGTCAAGCCATCTGTACAAAGGGTGACTCCTTCTTTTCCATAAATATAGTTGAAGTCTTTTTGTTGTTGCTCTTCTTCTTCAAATTGTTTGATGTTTTCAATTGTGACTGGATGGAGTTCACATAATATAGCATTAGGTGGTACTGTAACTGTCCTTGTGGATATATTTGACAGGTGGACTTCAGTTGTTTTAGTACTTCCATACTCATTTGGTACAATTGTTGGTGTCACATCAATGTCGTCTGATTAGACAACAAGCTGGATGATATGGTATAGTTTTATCCAAATAACCATGTATAATAACTTTAGAGTTTGGTTCAATGGTTATTTTATGAGTTTCTGCAGATTTAATGATGACCAACCTGTTATTTTGTTGCTTTAATTTCTTTTCCCTCAGAGTAAGACATCTTAAAGTCATATATACTGGTGTAAATAACGGAGCAGTTTGTAAATATTGATTTCCATATTTATTTTCAAGTTCCTGCATATAAGTTGTTAATATATTTGCACCAATAAGTACAGGGACTGTTGAATTATATTTACTATTTGGGATGACTAAGAAAAGACAATTTTGTAATATGGTGTCAGTATTTGTCATTCCATTTTTATTAGAAATATTCAAATCTAATTCAACATATCCATCATAGGGTAACTCCTTACCGTCTGCACATTAAATACTAATAACATTTTGAATTGGATGTATTGGATGGTCTGAAAAATATGTTGTGTAAAAATCATGGCTAATTGTTGAAACAGTTGATCCTGTGTCTAGTAAAGCCTGTGTGTGTATATTTTCGATTATAATATTGGTTTCATTTGGAGTTCCCACTAAACCTGTATTCATAATAGTGGAGCTTCTCTGTCTATGACCGATCATCTGCCCCTCGATGCCGGCCTGTTGGAGTTTAAAGCCGCCTTTCGGCTGTTGTCGATTCTAACTCGACAACCAATTTGGAGGTGTCCCTCCTGTCCGCATCTCCAACAAACAACTGGTCCTCGCCTTTGTTGTTGTGTGTATCGGTTGTTATTAGTATGTTGTTGGTTATTACCATAATTATTATATTGTTGCCTGTTTTCAGAATACCCATGGTTATAATTTTGTTTGCCACTGTTTTGTCCATATACTGCATTTCCTCTCCTCTTATTATAATTTGACTGCTTAAAATTTTGATTTTGATTTTGTTTTATTTCTTTTACATCTGCAACAAGTTGTTTTACAATAGTTGTTAATTCGGATTCTTGAGATGTATTAGATGGTGCTATCATTTAACATGGTACAGGTTTTGTTTCCTTGAAATCCATTTCCAAAGCTTTCATTTCAGTTTTTAATTTACCAAAATTCTTAACTATATAGTGTAAATGACCAGATGTTTCTCGGAGTTTCGGTTGTAATCCACTCCAAAACATTGAGCAAAGCTTATCATTCATTTCGTCCTGTCTTACTAATTCCTTGAGATATGCTTTATGCAAAAGATCTTCTAATCTATTTGCCCATGCAGTAACATTTTCATCTGGTTTTTGTTTAGCACTATAAAATTCTTCCATTAGTTTATCAAGTTGAATAATGAGGCCATAATTCATTTCAAGTTTGTTAAGTAGTTGGTCTAATGTGGCTTTAGGGCCTAGTCTCATGGCCACTCGTGCTGCGTCACCACGTAACGAGCGTCTGACCACAATATTAACAATATTCGGTGGATAAGTGGATTTCATGAGGGTATCTACCTCATATCTCCAGAGGTCATAAGGGGCCTCACCCTTTCCTTGCTCTCCAAAGAAAGTTGAAACTTTTGGCATGTGGAATGATGTGTTCGCCAAAGTTGGAGCAGGTGCAGATGCAGATGCGGAGGATGCAGATGCAGAGGTATCAGCAGTTTCAGACTGCTTAGCGGTTGTGCCTTGTTCTGTTTTAACAGGTAACAAGGGTTCGGGTATTTCTTTTGATGCATTCGCTATTTCCTGCATCCATTGCTTTAAACCTTTTGCAGTTTTGTTTTTGGCTTTGTACCAAGTTTTTCAAAAGTTTTGAGGAGTAATTCTTCTTCCTCCTGAGTTAATTCCACAGGTGCCTCAGCACCGTCTTCTGAAACAGCCATTATTTAAACTAATGCACAATACTAAAGTCACAATACAAAATAATAACAATAAAAGTATGTAGAGTTTAGCTTGGCGTGACCCAAACTGACTCAAAAACACATGTTGCTGAGTGTAGCGTAGCGAGACCCACACTGACTCAACAAATAAAAGGAATCAATACAAAATGTTGTAGGTTCTGTGGTAATTTTAGTATAGCGTGGCATAACCCACACTGACTAAATAATCAGATTTAGTGCCAACAGTCGTCAACAATCTGCTCCGTGAGCTTCTTGAGCCAAGTTATTGCCAATATCTTCGATGGATGTATGCCATCCTTATATAAGTTGAAATTGTAATGTGTATTGAGTGATTGAGACCTTTTTTGTATTTTGATACAACGGTTAAGTCCGAAGAGAATTTTGGGGAATAACTTCCAAGTTTTGAATTGATTTCTCGGATCTCTCTGTTTAAATGAAATATTTGTTCTTGAAGTTCAAGATCTTGTTCATGAAAGGTACTTGGATCTTGATGTTTCTTATGTTTATTCCAGGTAGATATTGAATACACTTGAACTTCAAGTATTGTTAATTTCGAACCATGAAATTGTTGCATAAAATGTACTATCTCCTCAAGTTGAGATTTTATTTTAAGTAGTGAACTATTGCCAAATGATCTTAAAGCAATGCGTCCTTTTGTGGTTTTTGTGGTAAGATCACAAGTACCAAACCAAATATATAGGGAGATGTTTCCTAAGCCTCTCAATATTCTTTTAATATTTTCACGTAATACTTTGTTTGCAATTTTTAGAGTTGCTCCTCCTCTATAGTACCACACGATTGCATTTTCATATTGTGTTACTTTTTCATATTACAGATATGAGGCTTTGCTATCAGCAAGTATAACAGGTGTTAAGTATTGAGTTCCTTTTGGATGCCCCAACGGACGGCTCATATATTTGAGTAATTTATGATTAGACATTGATTATTTATACGGATGCCGATGATGTTGATTTGCACAAAAAGACCGAAGCAAAAATACGTACCGCGATCGGTTAGTGTCGCTTAACAGGCAAACATTTTTGTTTTATAGTAAAGGGTATGTGGTAGTACAGCATAAATAATATTACACAAGGGTATATGCTTTCACAACGCAATGAAGTCAATAAGTCATTTCAGGGGCATATGTTTCACATACACAACAACACAATTATATACAAATACAACACACAAACACAAGTCTAAATATTAGACACAAATATGGGGTGTGTATATATAGTCTACAAAATAAATTGAACTGTATAATATAAGGTAAAAATCAGTCAAATCAGTCAAAGTCCATGCATGTCTAGTATCAACACAAACTCAAACTGATCTAGTAAGCAAAACACTATCTTATACTCTAGGTATAACAAACTACAAAGTAAATACCATCGTCCTAAATTATGAACCGGAAGTAGACCAAGTAGGGGGTGGGGGATGAAGTCTATAGGTATGGGCACACTTAGACTATCGTACAGTATCTACTCATTTTGTTCTCTATGTACGATTATGCATGTATCTAATAAACAATATAACACATACTAAAGGCACTATTATGTTCACAGACGCATACAGAAACGATAAATGTCAATACAAAAATGATTACACATGAAAACAAAAATTGGACGATAAATTTCACATATAAATTTCAAGACATACAGTTTGTCACATGTTATTGAAACACAAAAATAACAGTTAGTAAACATATAAACATATAGCAACACTAGGATATCAATGATATATTAATCACCAATGTTTTACCAGGTAAATAAACAAAATAATCTGACGTGTCAGCAGAAATCCACGCTGTTTTTCTTCACCGGAAGTCTGCAAACAGGAAACACAGATTTATAAATAGTAACAGGGAAACTACAGTATCACTTGTTTTATACGGTTAGTCGCTGAGAATGTCCACACACACACCACTTGTCCTCGTCCCGTCTACAGCCAGATTTTGTCCTCAAAATCGATACTACTGCTTACATCTTTTAGTTGGGCGCCAAATTTGTAGTAGGAGGTTTGTAGGCAAGCATTGAAAATCACAAAAATGGAAAAACCTTAATTTCATCTAGACATGAAACCCACTACTAATAAATACATATTTGGAGGGAACTTTCGAAATATATTTAAACCAATGACAGACTGTCTAAGATCACCAGACCAATCAAAACCAACAGTATAACAGTATAACTTAAAGGCCAAAGTCATCTGACAAACTCCCAAGCTAGAAATGTCCAATGTGCCCTCAGGCTATAAAACTACATGTCCACACTACATGTCTTTAAAGTCAAAGATTAAATTAATCAATAATAAATAAATGTAAACTCATACACAATTAAATTAACCGTATATTTATTAGTTCCACACATAAGGAATATTGAAATAACATATTAAATAAATTTAAAAACCCCAATTTTCAATAATACCACATATGCTACCCGTTGAATGTCCTAGGTGTTGATTTTTGCCTCCTATTTTGATATTTTTGTAATGAGTACTTATTTTTGACAACTTTTGGATTATGGCTTTTCATATTGTTTGATTTAAATACAACTGACAACAAATTACCGAAGTTGTTGGCTGATGAGAGGTTACTCATTGAAATACGTGTACAGCATAACGAAATTTACTTTTTATTATACAATACACCGGGAAACGAATACCGGAGCAAGAACGAGGAAAGGGGCAATTTATAAATCATAGATTCAAAATTACGACAATTCACATCCGACACGAATTGAGACAGTATGACAAAGACAAAACAAAAATAAACAAACATGAATAAGTACTCCACATAACTAAAGCACTAGCACTGTGGACCCCTGCAAAAACTGAGGTATCATCAGCTGCTCCGGAAGGGTAAGCATGATCTGCTCCACGCGTGTCACCCGTCACACTGCCAGTGAAAAGTCCGTTTTTGTCACAGTCGGTGATAAACTCTGCATCTACCCAAAGAGATCTATTTTCATTTGTGAAATAGAAACATTGTAACGGCCTGTTGACATAAGTTGTCGAAATGCGCATATGCAGAAAATAAATTCACATTTACTTCGGTATTTAGTTACCATTGGGTCGATGCCTCTGCTGGTGGACTCCAGTAGTCAGTACTTCGGTGCTGACCCGAAAGCCGATTCTATTTTGAACCTTGCAGTATCTAAATTTTTGAAAATTTTATTAAAAACTAAGAAGTATCTCCCTAATGCAAAGCTCTGTCCTTAGCTGATTTTGGCTTATACGTTTAGATCACATTGGTTATTTGTTCTCTGTCAGTTTTTGAACATCTTTGAGTTAATATTCTTCCAAATATTTAGATTTTATTTGCACTGAAGAGACATAAGTTGTCGAAATGCGCATATGCAGAAAATAAATTCACAGTAACTTCGGTATTTGTTATTTATCAAATCATGGTGACGACCGTAAAACATCTGCAGTGACAATTGCAACAGTTCTTTAACATACCATTAATGTATAAGTTTTTGAGAAAGTAATTTCGAGTTCATTTTGGTATATAAGATGAAGGTTGTCCTTAAATTTAGGATTGTTAAATGAAAGAACACCATCTATATAACGGAAGCTGGAACTAAAGGACTTGACTAGCTTATTGTCTTTTCTCTGAACTACATGTACCTCTTGTATGAACTTGGCTTCATACGCGTAAAGAAACAAATCTGCTAAAATTGGCACACAATTAGTCCCCATAGGTATCCCTATTGTCTGCTGGAAAAGTTGTCCTCCAAATTCTACAAATATGTTATCAATCAAGAATTGCAGAATTGCGATGACACCTCCTAGGTATACTTTTTGTGTGAATCAGTATGATGTTTAACAAAATATGCTTCGTCTTTACCTATCAGTAAATATAAATATTTTCTTTCACCTTTTGTAGTATAGAAAGACTTATCAATTAAAATCCGGAGTACTGACTTAAGGTTATCGTGGGGGAGAGTAGTTTAGAGTGTAGAATAATCAAATGTTTTGACACTGTTGCAGTGGTTGAGTTCAGTTGAAGATTTTTGAGTTTTTGAAAATCCACATATAATTCACTCCACTTGTTGAGTATACTTTATCACTATATATCTTTAGGCCATCTCTGACAACAATAAGTAATAAAGTTAGGGGCTTAGAAAGGGGTTTTGTTAAGCATTTGGCAGACCCAGCCATGAATCTCTGTTTGTAAGGGCATTTATGTAGTTAGGTACCCGATACTTGTTCACTCATTGTATTTTGAAAACATTAGGCCAATGCAACTGCTGATGGACCAGAGGTCCCGTAGGGTATTCACCAGCCAAATGATCAGATTTGTCTGACATGAATAAAATTACTTGCGTTTTATAGAAATTTATTGTTTTTATCAAAATTCTAACCCTCAAAAATACTGAGGCTTCATTACGTGTATGGCACTTGGTGGATGTCATTGGTACTGAATTTGGCCTCCTATTTTGACATTTTTGGTAATGAGTACATCTTTTTTGACAACTTTTGTATTATGGATTTCCATATTGTTTGATTTTAATGCTGTTGATGAGAGGTTACTCCTTTAAACACGTGTACAGCACAACGAAATTTACCGTTTATTATGCAAACTTGGGTATTTATTGTACCAATAAACTTGAGATATTGCAGGTTTCCCGAGGTACCGAAGTTTCAGTGAATTATAGTTCCTTAAGATGTCTATTTCGACATATAAGTATCAATTTTAAACATTATCTGCATTTAATTGACACATATACAAGGCCGTGTTCATACATACTTAATACTATAGATAAGTTAAAATACATTCCAGATAAAACAAGCCTGTTCTTGAATACAAGGATTGTTCTTCAGATTTTATGTTTACATCCTTGAAATTGCTCCCTTTTACAGACAGTATTGAATATCAGCAAGCGATTTTGATGTATGAAATTGTCTATGACATAGTATCCGATTATTTGAGGCCGAAAAATGACAATATAAATACATACAGCTTTAGATCTCTGCTAAAAACAATCCAAATACAATTTTTTATAAAAAATCATTTCGTTTTTCTGCTTATACATTTTTGAACAGATTAAACATGTGCCAACTGATTTTAAAAAATCAAAAAGCTGAGGCATCTCTACGAAAAAAAATGTTTCGACTATTGTTTTGTCATCTTGTGATTGGTCTAATTATATATATTAATTATTGTGTGTTTTATATGTATGTCATACTGAATATTGTTATTTATATTTGCAAATATTGTGGTATTTAGAGGGCTCAGTGGAGATTAGTAATGTTTAATTGGGTTACCCTTTAAAAAATAGAGATTTTATTATTATATTATAATATTATTAGTTTTATACAATGTAGGTAAGGGAGCGGTCAAAATTCATCAAGGCATATTAATTTATTTTCAATTTTTGCATTTAGTGATATTGTACTACAAAAATGGCCTATACACCTCTGTTGAAACTTTTTGAAACAAATTTTAATTGTTTTACTCATTTAAAAGATTTTATTTAATTATAACACCATAACACTTTTCAGGCGGACGATGCTTTTTGGCATCGTGTACCCTTTTGTTACTTTTATGTCTCTCACGGTATTCCATACATTGGAAATTGAAGCTTAGCAGGCTTGACTAACAGAAGGGTACTGTAGCTAAACAAATTACCCCAAAAGAGTGGAGAATCTGAACTCCTGGAGTTGCAGGTTTCCATTTAGTACACATGAAATGTCGCAAAAAGTGAGATTTCAGTGAGGGGTTGCCTGTCATAGATCCCATTTTACAGAAAAAGTATAAAAATGTGCCAGACAAAAAAAAATTGGGGGGGATTTTTTTACACCAAATTGAATGCAAAATTGCAAAATCGGCATTTTTGCCACCAAGGGTCTATCATTCTGACCATCCTGTTATAAATAAAAGACTTTTCATGACTTTTATACACTATAGCAAAGAGGAATGACCACTGCATATGTATACGCATTAAAGCTTGCCTTAATCATTTTGGCAGGTTTCCATGACAACTTAAATGTAAATAAATGACCGAAATTGTCATTTTCAGCAGGGGTACCTTCACTTCGACTAACTTGCCTCCCTCTCCACCCACAATCCCACCCCCTTCGTTCATATAACACTATAAATATAACACTATAAAGATGCTGGCAAAGTTTAATTGAAAATTTTCAACTCATTTGCATCTAATTTGCATAAGTTTGCAAAGTTTTGAAAACTAGGAATTGCTTAAAATTACTTCCGCCTGGAAAGTGTTGTAGGACAAAGTCAACTTTGGCCTTAGACACCCCGTTTTGGCAGTTTTGTAGTGGTTTTGGTCCGGAAATGACAAAAAAAAAAGATGATATATGGAATTCCTGAAAGAATTTGAAAAAAAAATAGATTTTTTGTATAATTATATAAATCACTTTCCAGGCGGACGATGCTTTTTGGCATCGTTGACTCTGTTGTTACTTCTATGTCTCTCACGGTATTCTCTACATTGGAAATTGAAGCTTAGCAGGCTTGACTAACAGAAGGGTACTGTAGCTAAACAAATAACCCTAAAAGAGTCGAGAATCTGAACTCCTGGAGGTTCAGGTCCCTATTTAGTACCAAAAGAAAGCAAAAAGTCGCAAAAAGGGAGATTTTATAGACCCCAGTGTGAGAAATAGTTAACCACATAATTTCAATTTTGAGCATTTTTCTAGTAAAGTTGTTTTTTACAGACATTATCAGCATGTGATAACCAACTATAAAAATGGGCGATTCTTCAAAATTGTTATATTTTTTTTACAAAATCTTGATTGTTTTACCCTGTTTATATATTTTATTTACTTTTAACTCCATTAAAGACCAAATTTTACACATAATTGCCCATATATTTAAATTTTTTGTGTATTTTTCTAGTAAATGGGTTTCTTAAGACATTATCGGGATGGAAAACCAACTATGAAAATAAGATATTCTTCAAAATTGCACTCTTTTTGAACAAAATATTTTAAGTTTAACCCTCTTTAAACATTTTGTTTACTTTTAATGCCATAAAAGACCAAATTTTATACATAATTGCCCAAATAATTTCATTTTAGTGCATTTCTCTAGTAAATGGGTTTCTAAAGACATTATCAGTATGGGATAACCAACTATAAGAATTGGTTTTTCGTCAAAATTGCAACCGTTGTGAACAAAATATTTATAATTTAACCCTATTTAAACATTTTATTACTTTTAACTTCTTAAAAAACAAAATTTGATACATAATTGCCCATATACTTTCATTGTTTGTGTCATATCTGTAGTAAATGGGTTTCTAAAGAAATTATTGGTATGAGAAACCAACTAAAAACATCGGTAATTCTTCAAAATTGTAACCTATTTGAACAAAAACTTTATCTTTTTACTCGCTATATATATATATATATTTATTTACTTTTCCAACTCTAAAAGAGCAAAAAAGATCAACAGTTGCCCAGATAATTTCCATTTTTTTCTTCAGCACTCAAGTATATGGATTTTACACTATCTGTAATAGGATTATCTACTATAAAAATAGGCAAATTTCCTTAATTGCGACTCTTTTGAATAAAATATTTTTCATTTTTCTAACAATATATAATAATTTTGCATAATTTTTTTTATAAAATATAATATCATAGTGTTTATTTTTATATAAACAAATTTCTTTTCTATCATTTTGACTTACCAGTAACAATTTAAAAATTATTGGTATAAAAGTACTTACCATTATGAACAATGAAATTTCTCATTGAATTAACTAATAATATGCATGGGACACCAACTTTTTTGCAACTCAACAGAATGGGACATCGTTTTTTCTTTATTAGTGTTACCATGGGATTGTGACTCTTTTTTAATCGAACATTAAAATTTTGCTCCGGTCCCATGCATTTAAAATTTTGACCGGTCCCTAAATCGTTATAAAACTAATTTCCAGTTCTACGCCTAAGTGAAAGAAACATATCAGCGTGTGTTTGCTCACTAAGAGTAAAATCATAATTTTTATTAGCATTATTTTATTCGATAATATTTAACTTGTAATGAACAATGCGATTGGACACAAGTTATCTCATGCTGAGCGAAGTATTTGATATTTTGTTATTGATGCGGGTTTATCACTGCAAAAGTATAAGTCTAACCCGAACTGCTTACTTGATACTTGCCGTGATTTAGTGAGTATCAAAAAAAAAAAAAAAAACGTCGTATATTTTATGTTTATTGTTGCGTTTCTTCAAAGGTCATGTAGTATCTTCAGATATATGGGAAATTAAGAACGTAAAATAATTGCACGTCTTAAAAACTTACACAAAATTGAAACTTTTTACATGAGAGGTTGTTCAAGGAGAGCACGTACTAGTTTTTTATGCCCTCGTGAAAAGAAGTTTCGGGGGGGGCATATAGTTTTTGGTCTGTTTGTATGTTAGTTTGTCTGTTTGTCCACAAAAAAACTTTAACATTAGGTATATCTTTTGAATGGTAAATGATAGGGCTGTCATATTTTGCATGTGTATTTCTTGTGGCAAGACCTTTCAAACAATACCAAAATTTTGGACCTCGTGACCTTGACCATGACATGTGATGGACTTTTTGAAAAAAAATAATAAACTTTAACATTGGGTATATCTTTTGAATGGTGATTGATATGGCTTTCATATTTTGCATGTGCATTTCTTGTTGCAAGACCTTTTAATTGGAACCACAATAGTTGACCTTGTGACCTTGACCTTGGCCTGTGAACAACTGCATAAAAACTTTAACATTGAGTATATCTTTTGAATGGTAAATAATAGGGCTGTCATATTTTGCATGTGTATTTTTTGTGGCAAGACCTTTCAAACGATACCAAAATTTTGGACCTCGTGACCTTGACCATGACATGTGATGGACTTTTTGAAAAAAATAATAAACTTTAACATTGGGTATATCTTTTGAATGGTAAGTGGTATGGCTTTCATATTTTGCATGTGCATTCCTTGTGGAAAGACCTTTTAATTGGTTCCAGAATAGTTGACCTTGTGACCTTGACCTTGGCCTGTGAACAACTGCATAAAAACTTTAACATTGAGCATATCTTTTGAATGGTGAGTGATAGTTCTTTCATACTTTGCATGTGTATTCATTGTGGAGAGACCTTTCAGTTGGTACCAGAATATTTGACCTTGACCTTGGCATGTGACTCTCCGGTAAAATTTCACCAAAAAATGAAATAATTTATTATATTTTGTTTTATTTTATATGTATATAGAAATTAAACTTATTTATGATGAAATGTTTTTGATATCTATAGAATTTTTTTTGTAAAAAGGATTTTTTAAATCATTCAGCATATTTTCTTCATCGATTCACTTTCGTTTTACATGTATCTATATATGTATTATATATATCAAGGATGAGGATGTTACTAAAAATATCTATTATTTCATATTTCTTCTCTTCTGTGTATACCTCCACTTTTGGGGAACCAGTATTGATGATCCCTGGTGTAATCAAAGTACTGATAACACTGATAAACAGAACACAATGATTTGGCTATAAATGTTCCAAAAAGGGGGGGGGGAGAATTGTTTTCTTAATAATGCTTGGATAATGATTGGAAGGGTTCATTTGGGTGACTTCTGTGTTTGCATCCAATTGCATTCATCATTTGATGTGATTAAACTTTTCTGTTGATACCAGAATTTATTTCTACAAATAATTTTGTCAGAAGGACATTCATTGTTCAAAGTTGCTAAATGTTTCTTCCTTACCTCTACCCGGGGCATAAGTGTTTCACAAAAAGCATCTTGTTGGTTTTACTTTCATAGTGTGATATACATGTACGATGTAGAAAATATAAATGCTACATGCTAATCTAGCGAAAGATTGAAAAAAATTACCAAAGGAGGGGCATAAAGAAGTGAAATGCCTTTTACATTTTTTTTTTAATTTTTAATCATACATGTATGTGATCTTAATCTCAAGATGTTTATGTTTCTTTTTTAATTTCCGTTTGTTAGAACATTCTTTTTCTTTTTTACAGTCTTCTGGGTGCTGAGAAAACCGGCTGTATTTGGAAAGAACGTTGAATTATTCTGCAATGCTTCTGGTGTTGAAAACTGTTGTACATCGAAAACACAGAGATGGAATGGAGGTCTTCATCAACGAACTATAACAAGAAATAATTTATCGTCTAATTATTCAAAATATGTTCCTGTTTCCAAAACCAATGGATTTAGTTTAATCATCAGACATTTTAGTATAAGAGATCTGAATTTGCGATATACTTGCTCTTATGGAGGACAACAGTATGAAAATATATTGACAATGAAATCTGGATTGACAAGTTAGTATTTAAGATATCTCGTAGTGTCGCCCTACTACGGAAGCTTATTCGGTTATTGCGCTTTATTGTAATGTTTTGCGTTTAAAAGCAATAAAACAATATTTGTTCGAACTAAGTGGTCCGAACAAGCTTCCGTATATTCTATGAGGATACGAATACAAATGTATGTACCTTTTATACAGTCTCGTCTTATTATTTCATTTCTCTTAGATATATGTACTTACAGAGCAAGAAAATTAACTCTAATCTATTTGAAGATACATACATGTATCATTTAAACTGAATTAAGTTTTAAACATGGCAGAATTTAGAATTTTGAATTCACTGAAACAATGAATCCCTCATTTTGCTCTTTCACAATTTATTTATGACTTTAGCATGTATAATGAATATGACATGCATTCAGTTTTTCATGATAAATATCTGTACGTCTCTTTGTTTCAATTATAATATGTTCATATTAGGGGAGGGTAGGAAAGGATCGTGGCTATTGTTTGGATTTTTAAAATGTAAAAATGCATAGTGAACTAGAACTTTGCAGAAACTTATTCAGGCAATCTATCTGATGGAAAACGTTTGTAATAGCCTTCATGAAAACCAACAGTGTTCAAGAACTTTAAGTTCAGAAATTTATACAGGCGATGATGATAGAAGACGAATATGGCATTGGCTATAATTTTGAAAATGCGAAGTAAAAAAGCTTTCCGTCAGGAGTTGTACAGGAATCTGAACATACAACCAAATTTTCGGAAACTCTAGAAAAGCCGAATTTGTAATCCCTGCTGAAATCAAACAAGGTACTCCCAATGACTAAATACCGCGGTTACTGTGAATTTAAATTCTGCATGTGCGCATTTCGACAACTTATGTGTCTTCGTTTGGAAGACCATATATTCAAAGATGTTTAAAAGCTGATTTAAAAAAAAAAAAAAAAAAAAAAAAAAAAAACATGTGATCTAAATGTAAAGCCAAACGGATTAAGAAAATGCATAAATAACAAGTGATAATGTGTATGCAAGCAAACACAGAAGTCGCCCAACCAGAATTCATTCTTTAATGTTCTTTGAAAGAACAATGCGCCCTCGATTTAAGAATTAAGGTTTTAAAACTCATCATGATTCTGTCTATCAGTGATATCAGTATTTTTTATTAACCTGTATGCACTTCGTGGTTGCATCAGAAAAATCATTTCTATTTATATATTATGAAGTAAAGCACTTTCTCTATTGTGTGCAATTATATAAAATTTAAAATTACATTGAACTACATATCAGTTTCATTAAATTTTGACCACCCATTTTTGAGAAAACCATTACGTCAATTGTTCAAAAACAATTTCTAGGTCTTTCCCAGAAGTTGTGTCATAATAATCTCATCACTGATCAACAATTTAAGCTGAATATGTACATTTATTGATACTTTTATGAAAAATAAAGTTTTTGGCCATGATCTTGAACTTTGACCTTGACCTCCTTTTGAAGGTCACATCTTCCTTAACTATTTAATGGTATTTGAGCTATAAGCAAAAAACCCGAAATCAGACATCAAAAATCGGGCTTCGGTCCATAGGCCCAAGACGGTGGTCCAATAATTTTTGACCCATGTAACAAATGTAAATCTTAAAAGATACACTTATTTGCCATTACATGTTATCAGCTATCTATTATAGTTTATGAGATAATCCAATGACAACATCAAGGGTCAAAGTTCAAAGTGACCAATGACCTTTGACCTTGGCATTTTTAAATGTAACACATATCACCTAAGATGAATGGAAAAGGTTTCAGGTTTTTATCTCTTACCGTTTTCGAGAAAAACATACTTAAAAAATATGATGAAATTTTCAAGGGGCATAACTCCTGAACGGTTGACCATAGAGTTTCGGTTTAAATGTAACACATGTCGGTCATGACCCAACTAACATTTTTGTCATTACATAGTATTGGCTATCTGTTACAGTTTCCGAGTTAATCCAATAATAAGATTTGGGGTCAAAGTTCAAAGTGAACAATGACGGTGGTCATTTGGAAAATTTCAACACCTGATTGCACATCTTTGGGTGGTGATCTACCCTCCTGTGAAGTTTGGTTATGATTGGACAAGGGGTTTCTGAGAATTGGGTTGGACAAGATGATGGAAAGAGGCGGAAAAATAATAATAAGAAACGGTGCAAAAACAATAAGTCGCCAAACTTTGTTTGGGCGACTTAATAATGGGCATAAAATTGCCAAGACCATACACAAGAGGCACATAGGTAAGTGCCTATTGCTTAACTCGAACATGGCTTGAAAGCAATTGTACATCTCGTGTTGGTTAAACGTTAAATTGTATCCCCTTTCACCGTTATTTTGAAATTTCTAGTCGATAACTGAATATCTGGTGCCACTTAAGTTATGTGACGTCGTTGTAAGATAATTTTTTCCAGTAGAGATCTATGTAAAATAATTGTTCGTTGCTTGTGAATCTTTATTGTAGTACGCACATGTTCAACACAATATCCACTCTATTCTCTTATTGTAACAAACATTTTAGAAATAACACGATCTTTATATCCGTTTTCCAATTGCTTAACAGGTTTTATATCCATCGTTTCTTAAGTGCGAATTAAGTGGTCATATCGATGCAAGGGGACTTACCAATAACTTTTGCAACAAAAGGAGATTCGTTTATTTTTAAAAGACAAAAGGGCTATATTAAACCCTTTGCACTTCTGATGGAAAAATGCTCGACTTCAATTGATGACGTCAAAGCACATGATATGTCTCCAGTATGAGCACCTGACCTTAGGCTCTCTGGACGGTTAACATGGACACATCCTGTAGAACTTCAGGCGGCAAAATGAAATACAAACATGTACTTTTCACAAACTCAAGTATCTGAATGGGTTTCCACCAAACAGCAAGGGTCCAAACTTTTACTTTGAACTTTTCTTCGAAAAAATGATTTGGTGTATGATGAAACTCTTATAAAACTCCAAACAGCAAAGTTTTTGACCATGTTTTGATATATAAAAAAATGCCTTTTCTGTGCACCAGCTTCACAACCAGCGTAGGTTTTGCATCTTAAGCCCACAGCAGGTTCCATAGGTGTATGAAAAGCATATGAAATGGGCACCTCTTTCTTCCTGTAGAATTCCAAGCGGCAAACTTCTTGAATAATTTGGTTGAAATCCATGTTTCCTACCTATTCAAGTCACTTTTTGTAAATTTTTCTCGAAAAAATTGTAATGCATTTAAACGCCTGCAGAACTCCATACAAGAAAGTTTTGATCCATGTTTTGTTAAATAAAAGCAAATACCATCACCGTTCATAAGCGAAAGTCCATACCATGAATTGTTGTATGTCAAAGGGTCGAAATAGACGCTTTCATTTTCTGTAGAAATCCACACGGTTAAATCTGGGCCCCTTGTGCTTTTCATTTTTTTTCTTATTGGGGAAAAGATGCGTTACATACACAATAAAATATTTATAATCTAAGTATGTATGATGTGTTCAGCAGTATTGTCTATGATCATCTTGTAACTGTCTTGCACTGAACGCTGTTATCTATAGGGACACGAGAGACGTTACAAAGAGTAAGCCCATCTTCACATGTTTTACAATGCACAAATTTGTATTTTTAATTGAAATGTTGAGTCACAAATTATCTGAAAGAGCAACGATTTGAAATGTTTACATTAAGTTTAATAAAATGGATAATAGGAAGCATCTAAAATGGCTGTAAATTACAATTTCATGGTACAATCTGTCATGGAACTACATAGGATAAAACACTAAAAAAAGACAAACGTAAACAACGACTTGATACAGGCATTATCAAAAGCAAGCGGTAGGGTTAAACCATTTATGGATACCAAAACCTGCCCTTTATCTGTCCCGTTCCCCTATAGTATAATTTGAATTTAATGTTGCTGATGAGAGGTTACTCCTTGAAGCACGTGTACAGCGTAACTAAATTTACGGTTAATTATGCAACTTCGGTATTTTTGTATAATAAACATATGAAAAATCCAATACTAGTACAGTAGCAACTGCATGACTACAATCTTGAAACAGAGAAAAAGACAATACGTAATTTTGAAAGAAGGGTCAAGGGGTGCTCATCGCTAATCTTCAGGCTAGCCCAACGAGCTTAGTCTGCTGGTAAAACAATGTTTGCACTACGGAAGAAAAATCAAACTCAAAACTTCCTGAATTGTTTGGTCAAGAATCATCATATATTTCAGTAGACATCGGCAGTATCAGTGAGAGGCCAGATTGTGTGTAAAATTTTCAGGTCACTAGATATTAGAGCTAATTTAACAGATGCAAACAGAGTATCTTGGCGATATATCCATCTTTACATTAAGAATGTAAGTAACGTCCCAGCATTTCTGGATTATTAATCAGTTTCTGGTATTTTGTAGTATTTTAGTAAAAACGAGAAATGCACTTAGTAATAAGCTGTTTGCTAGTAACGCCATATTTAGTATCAAATGTTCATATCTTTTATTAGCTCACCTTGCTATGCCAGGGTGAGCTTTTGCCATCACTTGGCGTCCGTTGTCCGTCCGACCGTCGTAAACTTTTTTTTCAAAAATCTTCTCTTCTGAAACCATTGGCCCAATTTTCAAATCTTCTTTGGTTTATTTTTCTCTTTTAAGTTTTAGAGAAATTCCCTGCTATCACTTTATCAAAAACAATTATTTGTTACATAATCAAGAGCAAAAACAGTGTTTTTGTACAAGTTTTTACAAATTTGCAAAAATACTTTCATAATTATCACTTATTTCACATTATAATAATTTTTGTATATAAATGTATAATGTGTCCTTCAGTGATTATAGATTGCCTACAATGCAAATATCTCTCCTAGATAAATTTTAAAGAAGTATCTTGGCTTCACAGCCTGCATAGACTCTACAACTGACTTCGCTATACCATGGTGAACTTTTGCCATCACTGTGTCAGTGGTCTGTCTATCGTAATTTTCATTCAAAGATCTTCTCTAAAACCGCTGTGCCAATTGGAACCAAACTTGGTCGCAGTTTTAACTTTGGACCCTATGGGTAAGCATTCAACGATCTTCTCTGAAACCACAGCGGCAATTGGTAACAAACTTGGTCACAATATTCTTTGGGTGGCCCCCTTTAAAAATTGTGTCCGACAAGTCCGCACGTCATCAAAGATGACCGCCAGCGGGGAACTTTGTTGAAAATTGGACAATTTTGCAAACATTCCCTCTGAAAATACTGGGCCAATTGGAACCAAACTTAGTTACAATGATCCTTAGGTGGCCCCTTTTAAGTAAATTGTTCGGCAAGTCCACATTATATCCAAAATGTCCGCCAGCGGGGAACGTGGTTTTCACATTGGACCCTATAGGGCAACATATTCAAAGATCTTCTCCTCTGAAAGTACATGGCCAATTGGAACCATACTTTATCACAATGGTCCTTACTTGCCCCCTTCATCAAACGTGTCCAGCATGTCCGCATAGCATCAAAGATGACAGTCATCATGGGAACATTGTTTAAATTTGGACCCCATGGGAAATCATTCAAAAATCTCCTCTGAAAATACCAGGCAAATTGGAACCAAAGTGAGGCACAATGATCCTTAGATGATCTTCTTCAAGAAAGGTGACAGTCGGTCTACGCCCCATAAAAAATAGCTGCCAATGGGGAACATAGTTTAATTTTGGATCATATAACATCAATGTCTATCACCAAACTTGAAATTGAGACCCTTAAACTTTGGAATTATTTTGACTTATTGTGTCAGCCATGGCCCAGGCGAGCGATACAGGCTCTTAAGAGCCTCTTATAAAACTTCTTAAATGTATTCAACAACTTATGAAATCTGCAACCCTGTTGAAAATATTTGGCTGTGATAGTAAGGTTACGTTCATTAAAATCGTCAAGAGTAGAACAAACGCGTACGAATGTTGCATGTTTAAAACAAAAAATCCGCAGCAAAGAAAGCATACATGTTAGTGAAAACATTTTTCTGAATACATACATCATTTTTTTATAATCATATTATGAATTAGTGTTATAATAGCTATTGATTTCCACATTTAGAGATTATATTCTTGGCCATGTATGTGAAATAATCAGACCAATTCTTGACAATGTTTTTAGAACAATCCCAGACAATAACGCTTTTTGCAACAAGTTATAATCGGTTTAAGATCTTTCCCTGTACATACCCTTTAAGTACAATTCTACACTATAAATGCTTTTAGAACAATCCCTGGCGGCAATAACTGCTTTTAGATTGTCATTAACTCTTTTAGCCAATTTATTTCTCCACTGTTATGAGGCTGAAATCATTGAAGTGCTTCCTCAAAATAAAGATAAAAAAGGCAATCATTGAAGTGCTTCCTCAAAATAAAGATAAAAAAGGCCAGTCCTTTCATTTAAAGATACTATTTTATCACTAAACAACCCTCCCTTTGGTGATTTTCTTCATCTTATCTATCCAAAAGAGTTCGACATTAAGGATGCTACAGATACTTCCACATCGGCCACGTTCCTTGACCTTCAATTTGAAACTAACAACAGCGGTACATTGCAAACTAGGTTGAATGAAAAACACGATGACCTCACTTTTCTTCGTAGCAATAAAGAAAGCGCCAGAATATGGACTTTCCATCTCACAATTCATTCGCTACACAACGGCTTGTGGTCGATACAGTGCCTACCCTGATAGAGCTCGGTTGCTTACAAATGGGCTACTTATGCAAGGGTATGTTACCAAAACTTAAAGTCATCACTAAAGAAGTTTTACGATTGACATTACGATCGCTATGGGATATCTGTTTCCCAGTGGACAGCATATCTTCCACTTTACAATTAAAGTATGTTTTTCCTCTAACAGATTTGACGTTACTACCGGAGTTGACATGTTCAACATGGTAGGTATGTTATCAGAATCAGGAGATTCTTACTCTACCGGTGCACCCGATCTCACCCAAATCTACATTATGAAGGCGTCTACAAAGTTTATGGTCATAACTGTTTTTAAAATAAGTCTACAGCTGTCATAGAATTGTTCTAGAACAGTTTTAAGTTAGATCAATTCTAAGTTTAGTTTACAAGCTATTATGACTGCATCCAACTGAAAGTAAAAGTTAAAAAGAGTTTTTGTCAAGGTGGTAAAACTGCTCGGGATTAAGTAATGTTTTACTTATTGATCTTGACAAGACTGTACAGTGGAAAACTCGATTCCACATTTCCAAGCGCTCTTTATTTGCAGTTTAAATTTATTACTGTTTTCCGTTATTTTTAGATTCACAAAGGACATGGTTCGGTAAGAGCCTTTTTTGGCCCACTAATTTCTTCATTTTAGAAAATTTGTCAAAACTTTATGGTCTGATTGTTTTCATATAGTACAATGGTTGCATTTAATAGATTCATGTTCATTTTGCAAAAATACTTCTGGGATCCTAGAAATAATGCCAAAAAGTTAGCCTAAAAAGGCAAAATTTTCAAAATTGTAGATTTTTTTCATTTCTTATTGGTTTTTGATTGAAACGGAAGTGGCCAACCATGTGTACACTGATAATATTTATATATACTTTGTAATTTCCTATTTTACACAATATATATGAAGCTCATCAGTGTACAAAAGGTTGGCCAATGTTAAATATGCAAAAAACTCCTCCAAAATCTAGCCTTTTTAGCTTTTTTCAGCGATTTCCTAAATTAATGCTACATTTGGTTTGCTTATTTGACCACATCTGTTGAATTAATACCCCAAAACCAATTGGATCTATTAGAGTAAACAGTATTAGAGTTCAAAAACCACCAAAGATCTTTCTTTAGCTTTTCTTCAAATTTTGGGCCAAAAATGGCCTTACCGAACCTACTCCTTTAAAAATTTAATTGTTTTGAAGTACCCCTTTTTAACAGCTCATATGATCATATGCAGAAAGTAAATTTTCAGCAACTTCGGTATTGTGTTATTTACTAAATAATTTTACTTTTTCTGTAACAAATTTCTTATATTATTACATATTTTAGGTCAGTAATTAGATGACTTTAAAACGTATTATAAATTAAATGCTATATACAGTGAAGGCCATGAATTATATTTTTTTTCAGAGTATCCACGTGATATCTACACAACATCTTTCAATAACACAGAAACATACATTTATTTGCAAGTAAAATTAGAACAAATATATCCAGTGCCAGAATGTTTTGTCACATTAAATGTACGTACATTGAATAATATACTGTAGTAATCTTATTGTAGTGATATATAACGCATTATTTCGAGCATGGATTTATGTCGTCAGTGCAGATTATATAAAAACAATTGGCCACACGAATGAAAATGAATAATTTGTAAGTGTCATCGCCAAAATAATTGAGACTGTCCCACATTCAATTGGATGATCAGCATAGATCAGTCCATAATATACAATGACCACGAAGTTAAATTGACTCCAATCTAAGTTACTTGCTTTGACCACAATAAAAAAAAATGAAATTAATTATGGTTTGAACCATCTTCCTGCGATGTTTGTCTAATGAGAAAGATCGGTCGGTTATCTCCCTGTACCAAGTTAATTTTGTACGGTTCAAAGTGGAGATAATTTTAATTAGTATATCAATACCTTCTTTTGATATTTGAATTAAAATTATATCCTTTTTAACCATATTCAACTAACTTGGTACAGGGAAATAACCGACCGATGTTTCTAATTATATTTGTCTCTTTAATCAATCAATATCCAAAGTCTAAGTCTGTAAATGTTAAGTATTAAAGTTTTGTTGTCCCAGTGGGATGCGAACTCGTTCTGGCAGGGTTGTCAGGGTCTAGAGTCTGGTACGCTATCCATTACACAATCGAGGCTTAGCACCGATTTCGGTTAATTGAAATACTTAAGTCAACCATCTCGCATTACGTGTGAAAATAAATTTGTTGTTTGTTTTATTTTGCTTTTTCCTTGTTCTCATATAAAGATTTTGAGAGCGTTGTCATTTGTATGTAATATCATTGCATTAGAAGAGCAACAATCCCTCGGTGGGAGGGAAGTTTCGCTTTTCATGTCTCTTATTCTAACCCCAACTGGGTCCCTACCATAGACCCTTAAAATTATAAAATGATTTATCAAAACCAGTAAAATGTCTCACGATATTACCCATAGGACAGGTATAGTATGACGAGTTGCTACATACTTCAGACGACTATATATAGATCATAACTTTGTGTTACGGCATTCCTTGTAGAAAGACATTGAATCCTCTTTACCATATACGATACTTCTTCGCAGCTGATCTGTACTAAGCTTCTTTACATCATGTACTTTATTACAACCCGACATTAAACCTACGAGAAGGTATCACCCGGTTACCAAAAGCTATATTTCATATAGCCTAGGTAGCCGATGAGTCTAGGTCGCTGGACGAAGTGAAGGCGGTGTTGCAATAGATATACAACAAACGATAGTTAGAGTCCCCGCGGAGAGGGAATTACCAAAAATTTGCTGACAAAAATTTTCAGATGTAACAATGTTGGGTTGATCTCTAGACTTTAATATAAAATAATATATCAAGCCCAGTATAATGTCGGACGATATTAACCATATGACAGGTTCTGTCTGAGGAGTTACCACGGACTTCTGACGATTGTATAATTTTGACGTATTTACAAATATTAGCTCCTGTTTTCTACCCATCTATGCCTATATTTGTATTGCAGAAAAGGAAGCTGAATTCTTCTTTGTTGGTAGCTAATACAACATCATCATCATTTTTCGATGTCATCGCTGTTCAGGAAGATTCCCTTATTGTAGAATGTGGAAATTTAGTAATGGAATGCACATTAGAACGCAAAGCATTCAAAGTAATACATAATATTACAGATCGTTGCAAGGGTTTGTATAAACATAAAAAAAATGTATAAACATAGAAAATATGTCATTTATGTTTTAGTAATAATCGTCTGTTAGAGGAGCAGTTAGTAGAGATAGGTAGATAAAACAAAGGGACATTTCAAAACTGCTCCAATGATTACTGCTTGATATAATTGAACCATGTCCATAGGAACTTTTTATCTTTTTGTAGTAGATATAAAATGTGAATTATGGGTTGAAACAAACAAAAAATGTATACGTCATCGAGCTGTTAATGGAGTTATTTTCATAATTTTCGTACTAAAAATACTTACAGAAAGGCAGGTAATAAAAACAAGTGGACTAGAATCCGCGTTTCAAATCTGCCATTCCTTTGTGACGCAATTCAGGACAAATTGCTGTTATGGTCAGAAAATAGGCTGCTCGGTATCCAATTTTTCAAATTTGTAATCAAATACGACGTGAAAAAATTGTCTATCTACTTTGAACTATTTTGGTACATTATTTGACCCTCCGAAAGCGTCAATCGTAGACAAGGTTTTCATATGACGTTGGTAGTAAGCTAATGTTAAAAGTGATAGAAACCAAACATTTCCAAAATAAATATCAAAGTTTGGTCTGGAGGGCTCGTCATGTAACACTGAGAATTCGCGATAAAATGACATTTTGAAACTCTTACATGCTGGTCCTTAAAATAAAACTGTACTCGAATTCAGAAATATTCCTTTGGTCATGTTTTAATCTCTTGCATCTTATCCTCAGCATTGTTCATGAGAGCCTTTTCCATATTAGCTAGTGGTTTATCGAAATCTAGACGGTACAACATTGGTTTCAGTTTTTGTTGTATTTCTATACCAAAGAAAGTATTGTATGTGAAAAAAAAGATGATTGGGTCATATATCTTTATTCGTAACAGATTCTGTTCCGCACCCGGGATTCCGCATGTAACTCCAATTTGTCTAACACAAAAATGAGAAATGACTGTTAATTTCTTTTATAAACAGACAGAAATTCATTATTTGTACCAATTGTGTAGGACTTGTTTTTCAACAGACTATCGGAATTCCTATGGGCACAAACTGTGCACCTCTCCTAGCCGATATTTTTCTTCATTTTTATGAGGCTGAATTAATCGAAGGGCTTCTTCAAAATAAAGATAAAAAACTAGCCCAATCCTTCAATTTTAGCTTCCGCTATATAGATGATATTTTGTCACTAAACAACCCTCGCTTTGGTGATTTTCTTTATCTGATCTATCCAAAAGAGCTCTAAATTAAGGATACCACAGACACTTCTACATCAGCCTCGTTCCTTGACCTTCATCTCGAAATTGACAACAGAGGTAGACTTCAAACTAAGCTGTACGACAAACGCGATGACTTCACCTTTCCAATAGTAAACTTCCCTTTTCTTTGTAGCAACATCCCAACAGCGCCGGCACATGAAGTTTGCATATCCCAGCTCATTCGCTATTCAAGAGCCTGTGTTCGATACAGTGACTTCCTTGATAGAGCCCGGTTGCTCACAAATAGACTACATCAACAAGGGTATGTTACCCAAAACTTGATGTCATCCCCCCAGAAGTTCTACGGTCGACATCACCATCCTGTGGACCGCTATGGGATATCTGTTTCCCAGATGAACACAGATCTTTCCCTTTAAAGCTTAATTGTTGTTTCCTCTACCGGAATTGACTTTACTACCGGATTTAACATGTTCAACACGGCGGGTGTCTTATAAGAAGCAGGAGATGCTTACTCTACCGGTGCACCTGATCTCACCCATGTTTTTTTATTGGGTCCGTGTTGTTCATCTTTGTGTGTGTGTATCTTCGTTTTTCTTTTCTGTGCCGTACTCATGTTGTGTCTGTTTCTTTTTTTGTTTCCAGTGTTGCCATTGTCCTTGGATTATTCGTTTTGGATTGACAGTTCGGTTGTCACTTACTTTACTACCACTGGGTCGATGCCTCTGCTTGCGGACAACTTGTCCCCGAGGGCATCATCAACTCAGTAGCTTATTTTACTTAAGCATGAAATTGAGAAACAATAAGACCATACTGGTTGGAGCGTCGCCCAGTATAAAAAGGCCCCAACCTGATGATATTATGGACACGGTATCATCTTGTAAGGCTGGTGTCCAATCCAACAAAGTCAATGATACCATTTCATACGTAGCATCAAATGACCCACGTTTCCAGTATAAAAATTCTGACTTAGAGCCAAAAATTCATCCATGCTCCGTTCAATTACATGACATCTTAAATTATAATGATGATGAAAATCATTGTACTATCTCAAAATGTAAGATTAAAAAATGTAAAACATGTGCAATTTTGATAACAGATACGTTCTTTACTTTAGTAATTTGACAAATATGACGTATGATACATTGTACTAGAAGCTATGACGATCTCAATTGCGAACAATCCTAACCTAAGTACACCTCTTAGTAGACAAAAAGAAGAATACTGGATACGCAAATTAGGAACAATAATACCGTATGGTTGTAACGACATAATTGACAGCATAGGTAATCTATCCAGCCCGAAATGCAATGATATAAATGTGATGCTCATTTTTGATAACAGTCCTAGATGAAAACGAAGCCATGACGATCGCCATTATACATCACCAACACTTCATGATGTAACTATACAAGGCCTACTTCCTTTCGTTTGTGAACCTTTAGGATTGCATCACATTCGTATAAAACTTTATTCTTTACCACTTACTAAATTGAATTCTCTGTATAAACGTCTTTAGAAAATACCTGCACTGATCAATCCTTATCTTTATACAAGTTAGATGCTGTTATACTTGATATTGGACAACATAGGTTATTCAACCCTGTTAAAGAACACGCCAATGAAGAAAAACGCCGTTCATTCTACCTATCAAATTCGCTAATAAGGCTTTGGATGCTATTAACCTAGCCAATATCTTGCATCACNAACTTAGTCACAATGGTCCTTAGATGGTCCCTTCCAAAAAAGGTATCCGACAGGTCCGTACCTAATCCAAGATGGCCGCCAGCGGGGAACATAGTTTTAACATTGGACCCTATGGAAAAGACATTCAAAGATCTTCTTCTCAGAAACTACCAGTCCAATTATAACCAAACTTAGTCACAATGGTCCTTAGATGGTCCCTTCCAAAAAAGGTATCCGGCATGTCCGTACCTAATCCAAGATGGCTGCCAGCGAGCAACATAGTTTTAAAAATGGACCCTATGGAAACGACATTCAAAGACCTTCTTCTCAGAAACTACCAGTCCAATTATAACCAAACTTAGTCACAATGGTCCTTAGATGGTCCCTTCCAAAAAAGGTATCCGACAGGTCCGTACCTAATCCAAGATGGCCGCCAGCGGGGAACATAGTGTTAACATTGGACCCTATGGAACTAACATTCAAAGATCTTCTTCTCAGAAACTACCAGTCCAATTATAACCAAACTTAGACACAATGGTCCTTAGATAGTCCCTTCCAAAAAAGGTATCCGACAGGTCCGTACCTAATCCAAGATGGCCGCCAGCAGGGAACATAGTTTTAACATTGGACCGTATGGAACTTACATTCAAAGATCTTCTCCTCAGAAACTACCAGTCCAATTATAACCAAACTTAGTCACAATGGTCCTAAGATGGTCCCTTCCAAAAAAAGTATCCGGCAAGTCCATACCTAATCCAAGATGGCTGCCAGCAGGGAACATAGTTTTAACATTGGACCTTATGGAAAAGACATTTAAAGATCTTCTTCTCAGCAACTAAAAGTCATATTATAACCAAACTTAGACACAATGGTCCTCAGATGGTGGTCCCTCCTAAAAAAGGTATCTGACAGGTTCGTACCTAATCCAAGATGGCCGCCAGCGGGGAACATAGTTTTAACATTGGACCCTTAATGGAAATTACATTAAAAGATCTTCTCAGAAACTACCAGTCCAATTATAACCAAACTTAGACACAATGGTCCTTAGATAGTCCCTTCCAAAAAAGGTATCTGACAGGTCCGTACCTAATCCAATATGGCCGCCAGCGGGGAACATAGTTTTAACATTGGACCGTATGGAACTTACATTCAAAGATCTTCTTCTCAGAAACTACCAGTCCAATTATAACCAAACTTAGTCACAATGGTCCTTAGATGGTCCCTTCTGAAAAATGTATCTGTCAAGTCTGTACCTAATCCAAGATGGCTGCCAGCGGAGAACATAGTTTTAAAATTGGACCCTATGGAAAAGACATTTAAAGATCTTCTTCTCAGAAACTACCAGTCCAATTATAACCAAACTTAGTCACAATGGTCCTTAGATGGTCCCTTCCAAAAAAGGTATCCG
>MJUU01051275.1:207679-233494 GCA_002080025.1 Modiolus philippinarum | reverse complement strand
TACTACTCTGTCAAAGGAGGAGATATTACAGAACCATAAATCTGTTTTGCTTTCCTTCGGGATTTCCACCAAGGATGAAGACACAGATCTCCCCTCTTTGTACTGGGTACCTAAGTTACATAAATGCCCATACAAAGAATGATACATCGCTGGATCTGCCAAATGCTCTACAAAACCTATATCTAAATTGCTAACCTCCATCTTGACAGCTGTTAAAGAGGGCCTTCAAAAATACTGTGATACTTGCTTTTCAAGAAGCGGTGTAAATGAAATGTGGATTTTGAAAAACTCCAAAGATCTACTTGACATCTTAAACTCTTGATCATGATCACACTGTAACAGCATTAAAACTTTCGACTTCTCCACACTTTACACTACTATTCCTCATGAACAACTAAATCTCGGCTGAAAGGTTTAATTCATAGATGTTTCTCAAGTAAAAACGGTGAACGAAGATATAGGTACATTGTTGTAGGTAGAAAACAAGCCTACTTTGTGAAAAATGACTCCGAATCGGAGAAAAAATATACAGAGGAAGAAGTGATAAAAATGTTAGCGATTCTGATCGACAATATATTTGTCCAGTATGGAGGACTTGTTTTTCAACACACTATCGGAATTCCTATAGGCACAAACTGTGCGCCTTTCCTAGCCGATCTGTTTCTTCACTCTTATGAGGCTGAATTCATCGAAGGGCTTCTTCAAAATAAAGATAAAAAACTAGCCCAATCCTTCAATTTTAGCTTCCGTTATATAGATGATATTTTGTCACTAAACAACCCTCGCTTTGGTGATTTTCTTTATCTGATCTATCCAAAAGAGCTATAGATTAAGGATACCACAGACGCTTCTACATCAGCCTCGTTCCTTGACCTTCATCTCGAAATTGACAACAGACGTAGACTTCAAATTAAGCTGTACGACAAACGCGATGACTTCACCTTTCCAATAGTAAACTTCCCTTTTCTTTGTAGCAACATCCCAACAGCGCCGGCATATGGAGTTTACATCTCCAAGCTCATTCGCTATTCAAGAGCCTGTGTTCGATACAGTGACTTCCTTGATAGAGCCCGGTTGCTCACAAATAGGCTACTTCAACAAGGGTATGTTACCCAAAACTTGAAGTCGTCTCTCCAGAGATTTTACGATCGACATCACCATCTTGTGGACCGCTATGGGATATCTGTTTCCCAGATGAACACAGATCTTTCCCTTTAATATTTTACGAAGGGATATGGAGTAAATGAACATGAGACCATAACACATGTTAACTCCAACTGCAATAATTTTAATGAGCTGTATGGCCATTTCGGAAATTTATTCCTCATCAGCAGCACTAGAACTCAAACACAGGAAATCCATAATTCCAACAAAGCTTTATTGTTGTTTCCTCTACCGGATTTGACTTTACTACCGGATTTGACTTTACTAACGGATTTGACATGTTCAATACGGCGGGTGTCTTATAAGAAGCAGGAGATGCTTACTCTACCGGTGCACCTGATCTCACCCATGGTTTTTTATTGGGTCCGTGTTGTTCATCTTTGTGTATGTGTGTATCTTAGTTTTTCTTTTCTGTGCCGTACTCATGTTGAGTCTATGTTTCTTTTTTGTTTCCGGTGTTGCCATTGTCCTTGGATTATTCGTTTTGGATTGACGGTTCGGTTCTTACTTACTTAACAGCATTAAACTATTAACTCATCATCAAAAGATTTTACTTAAACAACTCCTATACATGGCACCATAAATGGATTAAAGTACGTGTTTGGGTTAAATGGTTTTTTAAAACCGTATCCCGAATCTGGAAAAACGGCTAAAAATTGAGTTCGCTGAACTCATCGGTATATCAGTAATGTTTTTTACAATTTTAGATTGATTAATATATAATTTTTATTGAATCATTAACAGTGTGTTAAATCTCCGAGGCCAAAGGTCATTATACGTCACGAAAAAAGATGGCGACTACAGTCATGAAAATGACATATAATGCCCTTAATTAATCTAAAACTGTGCGCTAGCACATCACTTCTATTCGGTTGCTATAGCGTAGCATCTTTTTGCTTATCGCGCAATATTTAGAAGACTACAGAAAGTATCTGCACTCATACCCCATGCTGATTCCCACAGCGGCAGTTGCGACCGTTGTGCACTGCTTGTTCATGAGAACTGCTTTAATATTACATGTATAAAGATACTTAAATCAATAAAATGTTAAATATTTTCGATGCCAAAGTCGATCCAGTCATTCATAGAAAATGTGAAATTCCGTTTAAAGATACCAGACTTACTTAAATCCTTCATTTATATCATATATTGGGTTAAATTTTAGAATTTATCAATCCTTTTACATGTATTATGGAACAAACAATAAATAAATAAAACTTCGAGCTACTGAATGAAAAATAAATGCGACAATAAAGGAAACAATTCGTGGTTATAATGAAACAGCGGGTAAACTACAGTATTTACGCCTTTAATTACTAAATTTCTGATTTAGTATAAGAATATTTCTTTTATGGGGCAATTAAATCATGAATTAACCATATAATCATAAAATATTTCAATGTTTATATATAAGATAGAAACAGCTTTAAATGAAATTTATCAGATGATGACGTCAATGGTTGTATGAACCAACAATTTAGCTTTGCTCTTGAATTTGCAATATCAAGCAACGGAATCAAATAGTAAGAATTTTTACTCAATATATATCAGCAAAAATTACTGATCATGATATACCGACATGTCATTATTAGCCTTCGGTTGACGGTCTATTACTGCTTTAGGAAATGTGTTTCAGTGCATTGAAACTTCATTCTCTGCTTCAGGTATTTTAACTCCCAGCAAATCAGTCCTTTTTGTGAAATCGCAAAAAAAAAAAAAAAATAATAATAATAATAATAAATAAAAAAACTGCATTGTATGGTATGGTAGTGTCGTTGTCGTCTTCGTCGTCTGTAGTCACTTTCTTGGTCAATATTTTTTTTCCAGATGATCATCACAATTATTACCACCATTTGCTAAATTTAAACCGAATTTTTCAGGCACAAAAGAATTCCTTGGATTAACTTAGGTTGTTTTGTCCTCCCTACCTAAAAAATGCTAATATTATCGTTTTTTAGTGCTAACAGGGGACCGCCCCAACCGGAAGTGAATAATATCTTCTTTTTTTCGTGCATTGTGCAAGTACAACTATTGAATATTGCTTACCTAGGACAGATGTGATATCACTTCCGGTTTAAGGAATCATATATGGAAAGCATAGTCAGCATTACCCATTTATGAGTTAAAATTCCCGTTCTTCCAATAGACTACACTGGAATATGATACCAGCGATTAAAATAGGAGGAATGCAGCATTTAAATAAGCAATTGCTTTATCGGCAATCTATTGAGGGCACTATCGAATATGAAGTTCTAGCTACCAAAAGGCGTAAATGGGCGTTTAGGGGATGAGGGACCAGATTGGGCCAAATTTGCAAATGTGAAAATCGCATGAAATTTTTATTTTTCATCAGATTTCAGTGGATTTTTTTCTTCGGTATCCTCTTAATATAAGCTTTTAGTTGTGAGTAATCTCCAGACTATAATGAATCGAATGGGCAATTTTTGCCCTAGTTTTTGTCGAGCTAGTTACTGTGTCAAGCTCTTTATCGTGTCCGTTTTATTACTTCGTCCACATTCACTCTTCATTACACTTGTTCAAATTTCTGTGATCAACATACTGTAGTCTTATCATGCTGCGCCTGTCGCTGCCGTATCGAAATATGACAGCCATGCATTACAATGAACTGCATCCAAGCTTAGCGTTCACATGTTTGGCACAAACACGCAAGTACTCAGCAAAACTCTTTCGAAGTTGTTACAATCATTTAAATTGGTAGCAAATATTCATACAACCAATCGTCTGTACTGACAATAACAATGACCAAATAAAGAAATAGAATGTACGATATACTACGAATAGTAAAGCAATTGACATACTCTTACAAATTCATGTTGATGCATGTGAAGTACAACCGGAAAATAATTAATACATAGAAAGGAATAGTGGTAAAAAAGTTACAATACAGAAAATGAACTGAGAAGAAACTGCAGATCCAGGGTGTTGGGGGTTTGAACCATCCCTATTTAAATGATTGGGCCCCCTTTTTCTGGAACCTAATTGAAACACCCTCTTTTTCCGATTCTGGATCCATCGGTGGAAAAGAGATACATGTATATGATAAAGGAAAATCCTACTTTGTTCCGATTCATTTGTTTGAATAATGTTGATCAAGTATGCAGAACTTGCAAAATGGTTTACAGTAAAATATTACAGAAAACTCATTGACAGAATCAAAGGGAGTTTCGTGGTTGGAATCCCCTTTTCTGGATTTTTTTTTCCAATTTAGGCAAATATTAATAAACCCTCGTTTTCATGAACCCTATATAGGACCGCCTTTTTCGAAGGCGGGATCCGCCGGTGAATATTGGTTATGGAACAGCTAAAACATTTAAATATTCTGTATGACTATAAAATCTACTAAATCTTTAGTTTAATTTCATATGGAAGTCTTAAATTCTGTTCCACAAGTCAAGAGTATCTCTTTTGTCTTGTAGCTTAATTTCATAGCTTGTATTATGGAAGTCTTATAGAATTCTGTTCCACATTTTTTTCGTCTCAAAACAGTTTTTATTTTAAGGAAACAATCATCAGCGGGATTCAGATCTGGGGAATACGTTGGTAAACGGGCATTTTCATCCTCTCATTCCAAAAACAGAGAACCTTTTCTGATTGGTTACAAGTGCTGTATTGCATACTTGTCTAGATTAACTAAATCTACTGGAAGAAAAAATGAAAACCAAATCTGAAAATTCCAGGTTAAATTGTAATGGAAATTCGTGGATCCTTTCAGCGGGGTTTAGTTTAATATTATTTTATTGCATAAATATAGCAAGAGGATTAGACAACAAGTTATAACAACTTACAAATAGTCCTCTCCTTAAACATATATACAAAGCAGCAAAGCACACTACACTACAATATTATAAAAATATTTTTTTTATAAAACAACAATAATAAGGAATAGAAAATAGGAATAATAAGGATAGAAAAATTAGTAATAATAATACATAATAGCATACAAACATTAACTTCAGTTAAAGATGAATAATAAAATAAACAAGTTAACTGTATATATCTATTCAACTATGGTATAATAAAAGAAAGAGGAAGAAAGAGGAAGGATGTTGGCATATCATTGGAATCTTTTAGTTTGTTTAATATAAGTACGTACTAATTCAAATATAACTGAGTTTGTTTTATCGTCAGAATCATCATTTCCAAATAAAAGAATTTCAATGTCAAGTGCCATATTAATATCGTTCAATTTTCTGGTTAGACTAACCCTTTCGTTTCTATAAAGGGTACATTCAAGAAAAAAATGTATTGCATCTTTATATGGAGCACCACAGGAACAGCTTGGGTTGTTTACAACATGAATTTTAGCCAAATCCGCATTCAAAGAACTTCACTGGTGTCTTAATCTAGTGTGCAATATGTTTAATTTTCTATTACCTTCTGCATAATAATTTGGAGATCTAAAATTATATTGTTTTAATTTGTTTTTAAAAATAGAGATTGTACTTGAATTACGAATGTCTCTGTCAAGATTATTCCATAATTTAGTAGTTGAAGGAACAAATGATTTGTTACTAACTCTTAGCCTACATCTACTATATAATTATCATTGTTTCGGAGTTCATATTGATTATTTTCAGACACTGTGGGTGGTAAACAGTCATAAAGATATTGGGGACACAGCTTGTTGTGCATTTTATAAAAGGTTGTAAGTTTACATTTATTTCGTCTTTCAGAAAGTGACTCTCATCCCGTTTCGAAATATAAGGATTCTTTACTGGAATATTTTGTAAGTCCTGTAACTATTCTAGCTGCTTCAAGTTGAATTTTTTCGAGTTTTTCACACTCATATTCAAAACACCCATCCCACACCTCAGCAGCATATTCTAAAAGGGGCCTTATAAAGCTGAAATAAATGTTTACTAAGCTTCTTCTAGATAGAAGAAATTTAAGTTTTCTCAAAGTATTTATCTGTTTTAAGGCAGAGTTAGAAATATTTTCTATATGAGTCGACCAATTACCATCTGATGAGAAAGTCACCCCCAAATGTTTATGATTTTCAACAATTTCAACTTTCTCACCATTGAATTGTATATCTATATTTTGGGCTGGTTTGCATTTGCGACAATTAGGGTTTTTGTTTTTTTCGGGTTAAAATTAACAAGCCATTTTTTTACCATTCATTCAGTTTATTCAGATCACTATTTATTTCAATTTCAATAACATTTAAATCTTGACCTGAGTATGCTAGGGATGTATCATCAGCAAATAAACGTGCTAAATTATCTAGGTTATCAGCAATATCATGTATATATAAAAGAAATAATAGAGGGTCCAGGACTGACCCCTGTGGTACTCCAGCTTTAATATCACCCTGATCAGATATTTCATTATTTATAAAGACTATCTGCTTTCTGTTGCTGACATAATCCTTGATCCAATCTAACAGATTGCCTGTTATTCCATAGGATTTTAATTTGACTAAAAGGCCTCTGTGCCATACTCTATAAAACGCTTTCGATATATCACAAAAGGTTAATGCAGTATACAATTTTTCATCCAAATTTTGATAAACTCTATGAAAGATTTCAATTAGTTGATATACTGTCGAGTGTCCTTTTAAAAATCCAGACTGATATGCATAGATAAGTCGATTATCTATCAAATAATTATAAATTATTTGTACACAGTTCTTTCCATCACTTTTCCTAAGCAACTTAGCAAAGAAATAGGTCTATAATTTGAGGGGTCAGATTTGTCGTCTTTTTTGTAACATGCCATAATCCTAGCTAATTTCCAATTGGATGGATAACAGCTCTGTTGAAGGATAAATTAAATAGTATACAAAGTGGTTTACACACAGTTCCCGCTGTGCCTTTAAGCATTTGGTGACTTATATTGTCATTTCCACAAGCTTTTCCTAATTTCAAATTTGTTAATATATCTTTGACATCTTCCTCTGAAATGACTATAACCGATAATGTAGAATTTGTTCGCAATCCTACATTTGGAACGGTAACATTTACTTCATCAATTGCTGAGACAGAACAAAAAAAGTTGTTTAATAAATTGGCTTTATCTTTTTCATCATAAACAAAACCGTGCGTACTGCTATCATAAAGAGGCAGAATCTTATATTTAATTTTTTAATAAGAGACAAATATCCTTTTGGGTTAGTTTTAGCTGTATTATCTATAATTTCATTGGCACTCAGATAGAATTGTTCACGAGCATATTTGATCATATTATTTACTTTATTGCGTTGCATTTTATACCTGTGAATAGAGTGGGCGGATTTGTTAATTCTAGTTTTAGAATGTAATCTATTTCTAATTCTTATCTCTTTTCTTATTTCCGAGTTACACCATGGTTTGTCATTTTGTCGAACTAAGAATGTCTTGGAGGGTATATATTTCCTTATCATTTCAAGATATTTAGTAGTAAAATTAATTGCCATCGACTCAACATCTGGTTGGTTTTCAAAAAATGTCTCCCAGTCAAAATTTGAAATATCATTATTAAGTGATTCATAATCGGCATTTTTATACAAGCATACATTTCTAGTAATTTTTTTATTTATTTCATATGGCAGTTTTAAATGTGCCAGGGTAGCATCATGGTCACTGATAGATCTGTCTACTTTTATTACTTCAGCATCTATTATTAAATTCACATTTGATGTAAGAACCGGGTCTAATAAAGCATCCAATCTAGTTGGATCGCATATGACATTTGAGAAATTTGAGAGTCGCATTATCTCTTTTAAACGGTTATTAGAATTATTTAAGAGATCGACATTTATATCACCAGTTACGATTATGTTTTCGGTGTAGTTTAACGCTTGTTCTATTGAATATTCAAATCTATCCCAAAAATTATTTCCACTTCCTGGTGGTCTATAAACTGCACATACGAGTAATTTGAAAGCCGGCCCCAAAATTTCCAGCCAAACAACTTCACCATTTATAAATTCTAAATCTATTCTTCGTTTTGTATGAATATTTGTTGAGACATACACTAAAACTCCCCCTCCAGTCTCTGTCGTTTCTATAAATGCTCGTAAATCCGTCAATGATAAGGTCATTATTCATTACATTTTGATCTAAATGACTTTCAGTTATACAAATAATCGACGACTCTGATGCAATATCCTCAACATAGTGTATTTTATTTCGAACACTTCTTCCATTTAAATGGAAAACAGATATTTCAGATTGGTTTGGTCCAGGAGTAGGGTGAACATCATTATCAAGGATCATCAGTAAAAGAAGCAATAGTGTGTATAAAATATTACTAGAAAAGGATGTATGTAGAACCTCGGTAACTATTTTAGTTATTTTTGATAAAATCTGTAAAAAATTTCAATATACTGACTTTATTTAAATAAAGGGAAATAAAGCATTTTTTATATAAGAAAGAATAAGCACGTGTATAAAATATACCTATCGCTGATCTGTATGCTCCTATATCATTACCCATTATCTAAAATAAGAATATTATTTCTAATTGGACTGCGACAGGTAAACATGTAAAAAATTTCCAACGATATGCCAACGTCAGTTATAAAGGGGGGTAAAAATAAACAATATTTACAACTGCACTTTAAAGTCATGGAATAGATGTAATGTGGTTCACAAGAAATGTAAACAGCATTTTGGATAAATAAAAAGAGAAAACAAATTTGGAAAACCATTTTGATGATAGTGCTTTTTTTTACTATTTTTAGCCATTAAACAAAACAAATCGAGTTCGCCATGAGATGTTTACAAATTCACGGTTCATGAATTATAAGTTCATGCTGCTCGAAATGTAAATAGACATCTAAATAGCACGTGGTTTCTCGTCTACTAAAATTGTCAACAGATTAAGAATATGTGCAGGAAATGTTTACCTCATTACGCGAAATTTTGACCAGTGATATTAAAAAAACATCAATCAAAACAATTGCATTAATCATAATATTAATCGTAATACGTGATTCTGAATAACTGGATATTTACAATAAATTTAAACTGGATATTTACAAGAAAAAAAAATATATATTTATAACTGGATATAGCATCATTACAGCAAGGTAAGTTACTCATGTTAAACTATTAATGTAAACATTTATACTCAATGTACTTATATAAAGTATATCAAGGGATTCAACCAATAATATCTTAACATGCGACCTTACCAGTTAATATTATACAGCATCTGTCATCTATTCAGCGACGTACATTTTTAAAGAAAACTAGAAATAATTTTACAAATTTAATATATTTAGATTCACGCATATAATATGTCTAGACTGTAGTAGTATCCTTTTCCATTCCAAGGTGCTGATTATATTTTATTACTGTTTTTTTTTTTTTTTTGGTTAAACGATTACTTAATTTAACCATATAATCAATAACAAATACTACTTGACTCCAATACACAAATAGTCATATGAAATAAAGTAGTCGTGAGATTCGCTACTCCATGCAGCACATCTTCACTGGCATCTACCCTACTGCTACATTTAATGTAGCAATTATAGAAGTCCATTTACAAATATGCTACACAGAGCCACGAATCTCATGAAACAAATTTGACATCAGAAACATTTGTATTATTTACAATTTTACCATAAGTGATAGTCAACAATAGTGATATGAATAATCAATAACAAATACTACTTGACTCCAATACACAAATAGTCTTATGAAATAAGGGTAGCTTATTATAAAGAGATAACAAATTAATAAAACAACCCCAGACTTACTAAAATAAATTCAGGTTAAGTCATAACATGTGTAATATGCTCATGCTGTTGATATATCAACTTCTAAATAATATTCTAATAAATAAAACTTCAAACTGAGTCCAGGACTTATTGGAAATATTAGCATAAAATCCAGGAAGCGTATTGGCTCGATCTTATCTAAATTGATAGTTTTGAAGAACCACAACCGATCAGAGGCTCAGAGCATGTGATGTGGTTCTACAAACCTAGCAGCAATTCAGGACAAGACCAACGCTCCAGCGGATCGTCTAACTGGTAGTACATTACTAGTGAAGATTAGATTATAATATTGTTTTGTATAGATTTTTAGGTCTGAAGAACCACAACCGATCAGAGGCTCAGAGCATGTGTTGTGGTTCTTCATACCTAATAACAATCCAATAAGGACAACATCAGTTTTTTCCTAGTTATTTTATTTTACTGGCTGCAAAAATTGATAACATGAGACAGTTCACGATATAATTATCGAAATTGAAAACATGAAAAGATGGACTTGCACCGAGCAGTTTCTAATAATACAGGTTTTTTGAAGTGAGAGGGAGCAATATAATAAATTGATGCATTGTACATGTAGTTTCATTAGCCGTGTGTAAATGCATGATAATTAAGAATTGGCTGTTACTATCAGTTCTTTTTTTTCCAAATTTCACTTATAAGTTAGTTCAGATAATGGTGTTAGGAGGAGCGGTGGGGTGGGGGGGGTGCAAATTAAATAAATTCGTACCAATTAAGTTTTGGCAATATTTTAGATATAAATATCATCATGTGTAATTACACATCGTCACCAATATTAATTATACAAGTATTTTGTACAAATTACTTCATACTGTTATTTGTTCACATTTTAATAACACAACACAAATTTTATTTATTTTAATTCGTTACACTCGACCTGCTTCAGACAGGGTTTTCACAAGTTCCTTTGATGAAGATTCGGTTTTTCGGACAAAAATACGTCCATCGTTGGTCCAAAAGGAATGTATTTCTTTAGCCTTTTTCCGGATTGTAAGTTTCTTAACAATTGATTGTCTTACTTTTGTCAGGTCCTCTGTAATAAATACACGGTCAGCATTGTTTTTGAAGAACTTCTTCCGGCTATAGACAGAGTTTTTAACACGCCAGTTCTTGAATCTACATATGATCTGGCCTCTCCCCTCCCGTATTTCGCCTATTATGTGTGACCTGTTGATATCATCAATATTTAAGGGAGGATTCATATTCAGTTTATTATTAACAATATCAAGTACTATCTGGTCAGTTTTTTGTAAGTCAGAGTTGGTCATTGGAACACTATGGAACCTTAAAGATGTGCGGGGTCAGACTAATACGCGTTTGTATTAGTAGTAGGATTGGGATTGGTATAAAAATCATTTAATAAGCATTGGGCGACTGTTTGTTTAGTGGAAGCAAACTTGACATAAGCATTGGTGGTCTCTCCAAAAATAAATGGAATTTCGTCGGTCGATGTTGTATGATGTAAAAAAGGGCTGATTTTCTTTTATTCAAGAGGAGTACTTTAGGATATGAATTGTTTCCTATGTCACAGAGATTTGTCAAAGTTCTTGTTTTATTCAAATCTTATAAAATATGAAAAGTTTGCCTATGTGGTTTTGTAATTTTTGTTTTTCCTCCAACGTTTTAAACACTTACGAACTTATATACAATTAGCCAGAAACCCGTTACATGTATTAAAAATAATATCTTTTGACCGTAACGTAAGTCAAACGATTTAACATTTCGCTTGAATAAATTTTATTATAAAATTTTATGTAAACACTCGGACAATTCTAGATTTTTTCTAATATACTATCTAAAACGAGATACAAATAAAATCACGTGCACGTTCTAATTCTGATTTATCACTTTAGTGCAAGCCCCGCCTCATTGTTAATGAAAGTAAACGTAACATTTTTTATTACAAACAATTTGTTGAAACTTTCTCAAGGAACAACCCAACGCTAAGCTTGCTTGCAGTTTATTGTAAAAGATCAAAAGATCTATATCCCCTGCCATTATGCCTTTCCTCATACTATTTAAAGACAATGCGCGATAATTAGAGGTGTCCGGGGCTACCAAAGTCATCGACATAGCGAGATTTAATTATGGATATCCCAGATATAAGTTGATGTATTGTATACTTTCTAATGATTCAACAAGTATTAGCTTTCCAAAAAGCTAGTCTGACGGCAGCATTTTTTACCAAGACAATAAAAGATATATTTTGTTTGATGATTTACCAGATGATGTATCAGAAACTCACAATATGTTTGATTGAGGTCATCCAAACCCACTCGGGAAACATGTTCATCAATTGAATTCAAATTAAAGATCTGTTTGATTTGAATAACTATTGCTAAATAGGATTAATTCTGTTTTAATTTGCAGTTTATTATTGTTTTTGTTAAGTTTTATTATTCCGATGTTTCACCCCTTATATTTTTTAATTCGTGGTAGGGATCATCAGCGGTCACCACGTTTAATGGATTTGGTTAGATTTTTGATTGAGGTCATCCAAACCCACTCGGGAAACATGTTCATCAATTGAATTCAAATTAAAGATCTGTTTGATTTGAATAACTATTGCTAAATAGGATTGATTCTGTTTTAATTTGCAGTTTATTATTGTTTTTGTTAAGTTTTATTATTCCGATGTTTCACCCCTTATATTTTTTAATTCTTGGTAGGGATCATCAGCGGTCACCACGTTTAATGGATTTGGTTAGATTTTGGACCGTACACCGGATAAGATTATCTAAGATTGTTAATTATGGTTATGATCTTTTATTTTCTTTGTTCGTTACCATTTTTATTAATGTTTTTAATTTATCAGAAAAAATGTTAACAGATGATGAATGGATATTACTTGCAAAAGGTATAAAATTTATACCAAGGCCTAGTAGAAAAGGCTTGAGAAAATCTATCATGGAAGATTTCAATGAATTTAAGCGCAAACTACGCTGTCAATATCTTTTTCACGAAAACAAAAGTGAATCATTACATCCATTTTATATAAAAACAGGATATAAACCAACATTTTATGCTCTATCTTAGAAAAGTACCTGTTCGCTATAGAATACGAAATAAGTAAAATCGAGTTAAAGAAAACTACACCAAACCTTAGCAAAAACGAACGTATAGCCCTTAAAACCATAACGCAAGACACAAACATTGTTATTCGGAAAGCAGACAAAAACTCAACCCTATGTATCTTAGATGAAAGTACTTTATCAAAGAAGCATTAAGACAACTAGAAAATGAAACTTATTATGAGAAAATAAATCAGTCGCAAATAGAAAAAACCACAAAGCTTGTAAATAATCTGATAGAAAAATGGCATACATCAGAACAAATTGATGACATAACATATAGATTCCTATGTACAGATCTGTTTAATAAGAAAATTGGAAGATTTTTCCTACTTCCAAAAATACACAAAATTCCACCAAATATACTACTGGAAATAGAAATGAATCCAAAGAAAATAAAAGAATATGGTTTTATAGGAAGACCTATAGTGTCTCTATGCGGTACACCATTTCATAATCTATCATATTTTATTGATACTATCTTATTACCACACGTCAAGAAACAGAACACATATATCAAAGACACAAAAGACTTTATCCAGAAATTAGAAAAGTTAAAGCTTAATAATAAAATCGTATTAGCCACATTTGATGCAGCCAATATGTATACTAACCTAGAATATTGTGAAATAATAGAAGCCGTTAGAAAATTAACAAGAAATATAACAGGATATAGATATAACTTTAAAATTCCACCCATAGAAGATATGATAAAAGCTTTGGAAATTATCATGAAAAACAATGAATTTACATTTAACGGCCAAACATACAGACAAAGGTTGGGAATCCCAATGGGAAATTCCATTTCTGGAGAACTGGCAGACTTACGCATGTACGAAATATTAGAAGAAATATTATCACAATACTCATATAGAGACAAAATAGCTTTCTGTGGTAGATACAGAGATGATGGTTTCATCCTATTTAATGGTAACGAAACTGAACTGGAAAATCTTTTTGAAATTGCAAATAATGCACACAGATATCTTAAATTCACCTATGAAATATCTTCTGATAAAATAGTATTTTTGGACACTGAAATTTATAAAGGAAATCGTTTCCAAAATTCTGGAATCTTAGATCTTAAAACATTTAGAAAACCAACTGAAACCTTTCAATACTTAGACAGAAATAGCTGCCATCCTAAAAGCGTATTTAAGGGTTTCATTAAAGGGGAAATCATACGCCACATTAGAAATACTAATGATATCGATGAACGTACAAAAATTATAAACTCATTTCGAGAAAAATTACTGCAAAGAAACTATTCACAAACTGAAATTGATGAAGTTATCATATCTACCACACACTTAGAAATGAATGATATATTAGCTGAGAAAAAGAAAACAGAAAATGGCAAGATCGTATTTATCAGCAAATACAACCCAGCAATAAAACAATTAAAACGATCAATTACAAAGCATTGGAATTTGATAGAAAATGACCCTGAACTTGTCAGTATATTTAAAACAAAACCAGTTATAGCTTACAAACGACACAAAAATCTGCAAGAAAGATTAACAAGACTTAACAAATCATAGTAAGAAAATATTGTAGAAAATTTCTCAGAAATCTGAAAAAAACATTAATAAAAATGGTAACGAACAAAGAAAATAAAAGATCATAACCATAATTAACAATCTTAGATAATCTTATCCGGTGTACGGTCCAAAATCTAACCAAATCCATTAAACGTGGTGACCGCTGATGATCCCTACCACGAATTAAAAAATATAAGGGGTGAAACATCGGAATAATAAAACTTAACAAAAACAATAATAAACTGCAAATTAAAACAGAATTAATCCTATTTAGCAATAGTTATTCAAATCAAACAGATCTTTAATTTGAATTCAATTGATGAACATGTTTCCCGAGTGGGTTTGGATGACCTCAATCAAACAAAAAAAAAAAAAAAAAAAAAAAAAGAAAAAAAGACAAAACTCTGTTTGTTAAGTGGAAGCAAACTTGACATAAGCATTGGTGGTCTCTCCAAAAATAAATGGAATTTCGTCGGTCGATGTTGTATGATGTAAAAAAGGGCTGATTTTCTTTTATTCAAGAGGAGTACTTTAGGATATGACTTGTTTCCTATGTCACAGAGATTTGTCAAAGTTCTTGTTTTATTCAAATCTTATAAAATATGAATAGTTTGCCTATGTGGTTTTGTAATTTTTGTTTTTCCTCCAACGTTTTAAACACTTACGAACTTATATACAATTAGCCAGAAACCCGTTACATGTATTAAAAAATATTATCTTTTGACCGTAACGTAAGTCAAACGATTTAACATTTCGCTTGAATAAATTTTATTATAAAATTTTATGTAAACACTCGGACAATTCTAGATTTTTTCTAATATACTATCTAAAACGAGATACAAATAAAATCACGTGCACGTTCTAATTCTGATTTATCACTTTAGTGCAAGCCCCGCCTCATTTTTAATGAAAGTAAACGTAACATTTTTTATTACAAACAATTTGTTGAAACTTTCTCAAGGAACAACCCAACGCTAAGCTTGCTTGCAGTTTATTGTAAAAGATCAAAAGATCTATATCCCCTGCCATTATGCCTTTCCTCATACTATTTAAAGACAATGCGCGATAATTGGAGGTGTCCGGGGCTACCAAAGTCATCGACATAGCGAGATTTAATTATGGATATCCCAGATATAAGTTGATGTATTGTATACTTTCTAATGATTCAACAAGTATTAGCTTTCCAAAAAGCTAGTCTGACGGCAGCATTTTTTACCAAGACAATAAAAGATATATTTTGTTTGATGATTTACCAGATGATGTATCAGAAACTCACAATATAATTCAGTAATTGCGGTTCTCCTGATCTATAGGAAGGACATAAGTAGTATATATGGGGAAAATGTGTAGGTTTTGCTCACATTTGTTTTTTTTTTCCAACACTTTTTGCTCATTCTCCAACACTCAAGACTCTGCTTTAAGAACTCCCATCAAATATACCTGAAACTTGACGTTTTAACAACACCATGGTTTTTATTCACCCTATTAACAGCAGCAAAAAGCACTACAAAAAATCAAAAATTCGACCAAACTTTTAAGTAACAAATTTTGAACTTTCTTCATTATTTTCCGGCGGAGTTTTAATATCACCTATTTTTTTGTTTTTCCTTGTAAAAAGTACTCATAATATTTAAAATACCTTCAAATTCTTCTCCAGAAATTTTCTCATCTTTTAAAGCCTGACTTATTTCGTTTGCAACCTTAAACTTAAACTCTCTTGCCAAAGCAAGTCTTTTCTCCAATTGTTTTTTGTCGTTTTTTCTTTCTGTTGGAAAACGCATTTAAAATAAGAATAGTAATAGAATTTATCACAGCCAACGAACTCAACGGAACACCAGCTATTATGCCAAGACCTGAGGCCGAAATACCGACTACAGAGCCAGTTGTAATAACATTTAAACTAGTACAAATGGTAAGCGCAGATGACACAATGTTGTCTGTTCGTTTGTTTTTTTCTAGTTTCTGAACACATTGTCCGGACTTCTGAACACAAATCATCATCAGTTGATAGTCGATAATAAATCATTAGTTGTTAGTCAACAATAAATCATCACTAGTCAGCAATTAGTCGTTAGTTGACAACAAGTCGACAAAAAACATCATCAGTTGCTAGTCGACAACAAATCATTAGTTGTTTAACATCATCAGACGAAAAAACAATATAGATTAACAAGATGTTACCCATTGTAATATACGCAATAATCTTATTTGCCTTATAATGAGTTAAATAACTCTTTTTTTTCGTAGCCTGGACGAGTGTTAAATCAAAAAGATTAAAATGCCTTTAGGCACAATTCCTAAACGAACATAGAGAAACATAAAACAAAAACCAAAGAAAGACCCAATAAGAGCAAAAGACCAATATAAACCGTCAAACACTGCTTGTATATATAACCATGAAATACTCGCAAAAACATCAATAACAAAACTAATAGAACAAATAGTGATAAACAACAATACCACGAAATGTTGAATATCGCTTTTAGCCATGTTTAATCACTATGAACAATAAAAAAGAGAATGTCACAACTCATCCGTCGAAAAACATCATTAGTTGTTAGACACCAAGTTCCAAGCAAGGGCCTAGGCTCGCACACTCGGCAATATGACCCTTGCCATCAGCGCTTTTCATTCACTGCGGACTTTCAAAACACACATTATGACGTTTTAAATAAAGGGACGTCACTCTTCTGAACGGAACTACTTTTTTAGTGAAAATTGACAAAACGGCTAATTTGAAAAAAAAAACATATCTTTTTTATTGTTTGCAATTGAAAAGTAATAAATCAAAAAGTATCCCAAAACGATAATGTCTTATTAATTTTACGAACAATTCTACCAGATCAATTTACTTTCAGGTAAAACAGAACGATTTGTGTAGAGAGCAACTATATATATATATAAATAATTCAATGTAAAGCCTATCAAGCCTCCGTAAAATCCAATAAAAGAATTAAATAATGTTATGTATGGACTGTAAAATAAATAAGTGACCACCGTCGTAATTTGCGATAAATAACAGAGTGGTAATTTGGGGAGGGGATGTCATTATAAAGCATTTGCAGTAAGAAGTGTGACTCTTACAGAAAAAAATGGTGTTGACAGTAAAACTTCAGAAGTTGTTGAAAATAATCTTGTCATACAAGTTTGAGGCAGTATAATCCAAAACAGCTATGTACATTACATTTGAGATAGTTGCCAAGTGCTGTGAATAAATAGGACTTGGAGAAAAATTGATAATGAACCGGCAAAATAAAGCCGGTTCATGTGCTTGATTTTGAAATACAAGCAATTAAAATTGACTGGAAGTATCCATTTTTTAGATTTTTCATAGGCTGTGTGCCGAACTATATGGACTGAAGTAGTAATATCAATTTCTTCTTTTTTTTGTCAGCAATTTCTTAAAAGTACTGTGTGCTTTTAGAATAAAGCATGAAAAGTGGGTGTTCGTGGGAAAAATATTTTACAAGTTATGATTTGAGAAAAGACAGAGGAGTCTGCATATTTGACCAAATGTCAGATTTTAACGGTGGCAATTAAATACTGCCCAGAGTTCGAATTCCGTTTGCTCCAAAACCTAAGTTTTTTGACGTTACGAAATTATACACAGAAATGCTTTTTTTACAATTTTTCTATTGAGTTTTTTATCCAGTTCGTATCAAAGAACAACGAGCCCGAAAAAATGAAGTTCCGAGAAGGGGTGGAGTAAAGGCGATCTTGCCTTATTTATAATACAACAATTTTTTTGTCGGATTTGACGTAGCTTTTTTCATTTAAACTTCTTGAAGCGTCTGGAACAGATGCATTAAACATTTTCAATAAACAAGAGGACCCAAGGGCCCACACGTTTCGGAAAAAGGCCCTAAAAGAGTTCAGTTTGGACGTATACATATATATTTGCTTGCATATGAACAAATAAAGGGATATGGAGTAAATGTGCATGGGACCAAATCCCCATAAATCCACTGTAAGATTAAGAAAATGGAACAACGATTGATTTGTTGTTCTTCACCGTGAAGTCACTATGAGACCCTCAAAAGAGCAAACACCCCTACTTTATAGTAAGTAATAAACGGCCCCTAGGACCGGTTTGAGCGGAATTCACTTGCTAACTGTTGAACAACGCTACATCCATATATCTTTGCTTTTGGTAATGGGATCATCAACAAACAGGACAAGAACCTTTACTATTTAATGTATCAATTGGTATGAGGATTGTTTTATTATATAGCAGATTGGGCATAAGTAGGGCGATTCGAGGTAGCGTTTGTCGTTTTTGAGAAATAAGAGGTTCAAACGATTTTTTGGGTCAGATTTTGGTGCATTTTTTCTGTAGGTTTCTTATAGTTAGTCAATACAGATAAATTGAACAATTAATGCCCTTTTTCAAAAAGCAAAATGTCAAACGAAAAAAATATACGTATAAATTTTAACTCGGAATTCGATGCACTTTTTTTCAGTATGTTTTGAACTATTGTTATAATTGGCTTCCGTCGTCCGTCCGACATTAGCTTCACACTTTTGTAACTTCTGATTTAGCAAGATGTTTGAAAGGCCCTTTTCTACAAAAATTATTCATTCATCCCATCTGATATCAAATATGACCGTCTGTGCTTCACATAGTTCAAGAGTAGACAGCACGGAACATATTTTCACATTGGAGCCTGTGAAATCAGATTTGGATAATCTGCTCTGGTACAGCTGGTTGGACTAAAACTTTGTAAAAGGATTGCAAATTTTATTTCAATCCGAAAAAACACGGCCACCAGCAGGGAAAATATGGTTTAGCAATGGACCTTTTGGTAAATCTCATCTGTGAACTAAAGCAATTTCAACCAAACTTTATAGAAATATTGTGAGGGGGGTCTTTTTCAAAAACTTTTCATTTTATCCAGGTCAAGATATTAACCATGGCTACCAGTGTAGGACATGTTCTTTCATTTGACCTTGTTGGATAGAAATTGTTTTTGACATTGTTTTATTTGGACCTTACATTTCTACTTAAAGAAATTTGGTTAGGTGAACGATACAGGCACTGACCTCTGGGCCTCTAGTTTGGCATATTTTTTTACTAAGTTTGGATTAAAGATCTCCACAGTAATTTGTGTTAACACTTGCTCATTTATACACCTGTTTATTGTGCTGAGGTCGTATCATTCTGCGCTTTACGTTTCCCTTTTTTAGTTGACATCTGGTGAGCTATTGCCACCACTAGGCGTCCGTCGGCGTCCTTCGTCCTTCCGTCGTCGTAAACTTTTTCAAAAACCTCCTCTGAAACAACTGAGTCAATTTTAACCAAACTTGGCCTAAATCATTACCAGGGTATTTAGATTAGTCCGAGGACCAAATAACATGGAAATGCATTCAGAGATCTTTTCCTATGAAACAGCTGGGCCAATTGGAATTAAACTTAGTCACAACTGTCTTTTGTTGTTGAAAATTGTGTCCAGTAAGTCTACTCGGTTGGGATCTAAGATGGCTGCCAGGGGGAAACAGAGTTTAACATAGAACCCAATGGAAATCATTCATATATCTTCTCCTCTTACACATTGGGCTATATTACATCGAGGTCTATTAGCATACTAGAAAATGAGGTTATTTAACGTTGAGGTTATATGGACTTCCTATTTCAGCTATGGTATAGGTGATCTATACATGCTCTTGATACTCTCTAGTTTTAAGAAAAAGGAGGGTTCTAACCCTCAGAATCACCCTCTTTCTTTGTCGAAATGCGCATATACAGAATCAAATTCACAGTAACTTCGGTATTTTGTTATTTGTTACCACTAGGTCGATGCCACTGCTGGTGGACTGTTAGTCCCCGAGGGTATTCACCAGCACAGTAGTCAGTACTTCGGTCCTGACACGAAAGTCGATTCTAATTTGAATCTTGTAATATCTAATTTTTGTAAATTTTCTTGAAAACTAAGGAATCCTAAGGAGTATCTCCCTCATGCAAAGCTCTGTCCTTAGCTAATTTTGGCTTTACATTTAGGTCGTTTTGGTTATTTGTTCTCTATCAGTTTTAAGCATCTTTGAGTTGATGGTCTTCCAAATGTTTCGATTTTATCTCCACTGAAGAGACATAAATTGTCGAAATGCGCATATGCAGAATCAAAATTCAGAGTTACTTCGGTATTTTGTTATTGCTTTGCCAATGTACCGAACAGACACAATAAATAAGGAATAATCAATGCATGTTACATATCAGGTAGTGATGTAACGATACACCGGTACATCGATATATCGATCTATCGATATATATTTTTCAACAAATTAGGTATACCGGTACGGAATCCAGCGTATCGATACGTATCGTTGTCTGATTTTTGCTAAAATTTCAGAATCAGTACCACCTAAATGCTTGAAATTTTCAAGATACGCTTGCGTTGTATCGATATAAAGCATGATGCAATATTTTATTGACGATACTCATCTCTAAGATCAGGTGAGCTAAGCACAAACAAGAGTGTGTCTCACAGGTTTGGCTTATTTACCTTGTAAGTGCTTCAATGGAATAAATGACATGCACTTCAGTTAAACTGAGTTCCATTTAGTTCAGTTATAGTAGTTATAAGAGGCAGTCAAACGCCCGTACTACTCACCTGGGCCATGACCTTATAAAAATCCAAAAGGCTATATCCTATGTTAAAGGTTGTTTGTTTTTTTTGGGGGGGATGGATGCCAACTTGGTTGAGTAATTTTGGCAGATTTCCCAGATGATTAACATATTTTATTTGCAATTCTTCAATAAACATAACAATATTCCTCTAGTAACACCTATAAAACTCCTTCTAAACTCTTGTCTTTTGTCTGCTCGTCAAGCAATCAAGCTTCTGTAGAATTCTATTGTATACCAATTTTTCATCACTGGAGTATCAAGGTAAACCCCTTCGGGCAGTACAAATTTGTATACAATAGAATTCTATAGAATATTTTACGAAAGGATATGGAGTAAATAAACATGAGACCATAACACATATGTTAACTCAAACTGCATTAATTTCAATGAGCAGCCTGATTGCTTGACGAGCAGACAAAAGACCGGAGTTTAGAAGGAGTTTAATAGGTGTTACTAGAGGAATATTGGTACGTTCATTGAAGAAGTGCATAAAAAATATGTTACTCATCTGCCATAACATGACGGTATATGTCCAACTACTTGACCGAACGCACCAATTCTTATTGGCGGATGAAAGTTTAGTTATTTGAGTCTCATGGAGAAGATCTTTGAATATTTTCTGATAGGATCCTGCGTTAAACAATGTACCCTGCTGGTGGATCGTCATCTTTTTGGTACTGTTATATATTTTAGTTGAAATAAGCTGCTTTACTTTATATTTTAGTTCATTATTGCTGTATCTGCCCGTGTCTTATTATTGCTTTTTAATCAAATGTGCTAATTAGTTTTTACGTAGTATTCGCTTTTTTATTTAATATAGGCTCTTGCATGGCCTTGTCATAATTTATTTTTGTGTGCTCATAAATATTTTGCTTTTGTTTGTATAATATTGTCGCGGTACATTTGCGTTTAGTCACACTGTGAAAACGGTGTTTAGGTTTTTTAAAACATGTTTAGGAATGTGCTTAAATCCATAACGCATGTTTAATTCTAAACACGTTTAGGAATTAAACATGTTTAGAAACAAAATTCATCTTGACTTAATTCCGAGAATATATTTGAAACACATTTAACGCCTATTAAACACTTTCCTAAACGTGTTTAGATCAAAGCATATTTAGCCATTTCATAATCAGAGTTGTTGTGTCAAAATATGTTCGTAGCTGTCGGTAATCATACATTAAAATTAAATATTTGGAAGGGGGTTAGCTAAAGACTATTTTGATCAATTGGTTACGATTGCGAAAGTAGCTTCAAATGAATGGATCTTTGGGCGCATTTCCCATGCCGGGGTATGTTTATTATCCTCCAGCTTCGCGAAAGCGGGGGGATTATGTAATGCAGTCCGCCCGTTTGTACATACGTACGTGCGTTTGTAATGCTCCCCGATAGCTCTGGAACTATAAGAGATACAAATTTGAAACTCTGCACCATACTAGAGTATGATCAGAAGTAGCGCACTGTGGATTCGGAATTTAGGTTAAACGCCCTAGGGACAATTATGGGCGAAAACGAATTTTCGCGATATCCAATAATTGAAGAATTATGTAGAAAGTTGAAACTCTGGAATCGACTCACATATTATGTAGCAACTTCACAGAGGGTGCCGGAACTTTGGTATGACCCCTCAGGGCATGGCCTCTAGGTGGTCCAAAAAACGAAAAAATCGATTCCGCTGGAACTCCTCTTACACGTTAAATCGCAGAAACCTTGCAATGAGGGTTTAAGTAACACTATAAAAATTGTCTGTGCCGAAGGTTTCGGAATTTTGAAAGTTGCCCTCGGAAAAATGGGTGAAAATGTATTTCGAGATATCCAGTAATAAGCGAAATCATCTGAAGTATTCATGTTTGGAAGATGAAACTTTGTATGCAAGTTCGATTTTATGCATCTCATTTACTGATGTTAGCGGACTTTTGGTATGACCCCTGGGGGCATGCCCTTAAGGGGCCAAAAAATGTTAAACAATTAGTACTCATCAGAACGACTGGAACTCTATGTATAATTTCGATTTTGTGGTTTATATTTTCATGAGGAATTATTGGAATTGCTCTTTGAATACGTTCTAAGCTTTTGAATATAGACCCCGGTGCCAAATTTGGTAAATTTCCCGAAAATGTCAAAGACTAATAATTTTTGAAATTTCAACATGAAGTTTTATAATTAAGCAGCTTTTTAATGTCATCAGCTAGTATGAACACTAGGATTTCAAAAATGTTATTCTAATTTTGGTAAATTTCCTGAAACTCTCAATTGAAGACCAATTATTTTTTTAGAATTCTACCTAGCAAACATTTCTTTTTCAATTATTTAGAGTTATAAGGATGAATTTCAACTGTCAGGTTGCTAGAATCTTTGATTCTAATTTTGGAAAATTTCCTGAAACTCTCAAAGACGCATTATTTTTGGGAATTTTGCCTAGCAACCATATCTTTTTTGATGCTGTTTAGATTTTATAATCATTTTCAATGGTCAGATTGCAAAAAACTTTTATTCTAATTTTGGTAAAGTTCCTGAAACTCTCAAAGACCCATTATTTTTTTGGAATTCTACCTAGCAACCATTTCTTTTTCAATCATTTAGAGTTGTAAGGATGAATTTCAACTGTCAGGTTGCAAGAATCTTTGATTTTAATTTTGGTAAATTTCCTGAAACTCTCAAAGATCAATTACTTTTTTGGAATTTTACCTAACAACCATATCTTTTTCAATTCCTTACAGTAGTGAAGATCATTTTCAATAAACAGAGTGCAAAAGACTGATTCTAATTTTGGTAAATTTTCTGAAACTCTCAAAGACCGATTTCTTTTTGGAATTTTACCTAGCAACCATATCTTTTTTAATTCAAATTAACTGTGACGACTGAAAGGGTACAGAGACGGGTTGTAGGAGGCTTGAGAAAGGAAAAAGAAGGTTGGAAAATGAGAAACAGAGAGAAAGGGCGGGAGAAAAAATACCGAAGTTACTCTAAATTTAGTTTCTGCATATGGCCATTTCGACAAATTATGTCTATTCAGTGCAGATTTATAAAATCTAAACAAGGAGACATTTATACTACGTGTCCGCAAACGTTTCGATCCATTGGAGTATTGTTGTGCCTACCTCAACCCGAATGTCAATAGTAGCAAACTGCAACCGGACAACACATTCTATATTGATCTTTATGAATATTTCAACTGCATGGGTAAAACGGACGGCAGCTTACCAGAGGGAATATTTCAACAGTTTTTATTCAAGGCCTAACACAATCTTAGTCCATAACAAAAAAAAAAAAAAAATATAATCATATCAAATATATATATATCAATAAACCTGAGGTTCACACCATCCTGTATCGCTCACCTCGTGACTGGTTTTATTCATAGTCACCAAGAGACTTTCAATTAATATCCGTGCTTTTCATCAGAACACCAGATGTTACAGTTTCTGAGAGGATGTTCAAATATTGTTGCCATCTTGGAAGAGGTACAAACATAAAAGTCACATGCTTTGCAGGAAACCACCAAAGAACTACATGTTTTGTGACCAAGTTAAGTTCCGATTGGCTCAAGTAATTTCAGAGAAGATCTTTGAATGCATTTCACATAGGGTCACTATGTTCAACTATGTTTCCCCCTGGCGGCCATTTTGGTTGAGGTACAAAAAATCACAAACTTTAAAGGGGATCACCAATGGACTATTGTGACCAAGTTTGGTTCCAATTGGCTAAAAAGATAGATCTTTGGATGCATTTCCCATAGGGTCCCTATGTTAAACTATGTTTCCCACTGGATGAGATGCAATCCTGCTGGACCTATTTAGAAATAGTTGTCATAAGCTTAACACTTTTTCAATTCAAACTTAACCTCTATTTCAAATAGTTTTTGAAATAAAAGCAAAATCGTGAAAATTCAAAGAAAAGGGGGATATATTAATTCCTATATTGGTAGTCAGATTTTTCAAAATTGCAGGACATGTAATTCTAATTATCTTGACAATTTTTGTAATTCAAACTGAACCTTTATCTTCTATCATTTTCAATATATTAGATGAAAAGTAACAAAAAACAGAGGCTCACAATTTTGAAACTGCATACCCTGGTGATGATCCAGGCAGAGTTTTGTTACAATTGGCCCAACAGTTTTAGAGAAGATTTTTGAAATTTTTGACGGACGGACGACAGACGCAATTGTGATGGCAAACGCTCACATGACTTTTTTTGCCAGGTGAGGTATAAAAGAAAATTTTGTGGAAAAGGAGCAATAACTCCAAGACGAGTTATCAGATTTTCTCCAAAATTGCAGGGTGGATAGATTTTATCATGCTGATCATTTTTATACCTTTCAGATATTTGATATCTTTAACGTTTTGAATAATTTGCAAAAAACAGCAATTTACTCTATGTTTTATTTTTAGTAACAGCGGCCATGTTGTTTTGTCTACGGACATAAAACTAACAAACTTAGAAGTCCATACCCTGGTTATGGCCAAGTTTGGTAAATATTGGCCATGTCCTTTCAGAGGAGAAGATCTTTAATTGAATAACTAATTTTATAAAGGACCATATCCCAGGATTATTTTGCTGAGTTTGGTTCCAATTGACCTAGTAATTCCAGAGATCTCTGAATATTTTCCCCATTGGTCCAATGGTAAACTTTATTCTACTCCGGTGTACTGGATATAGTACGATACCTAA